>JANIJG010022675.1:0-17076 GCA_024611175.1 Megaceryle torquata | reverse complement strand
ATAAAATCCTGGAGCATCAAAGCCTGAACTGTCAGGAAAAAAACCCCAAAGAAATGGATAACAAATTATCATTATGAAAATATGCCCATTCAGCCATAACCTCCCAGAATGGACAAGCACAAATAATTTCATTGTTCTTCTGAAAAAGGGACCAAATGCGACAATATACTTGGGGTAGAAAAATAACTGTGGTACTGAGCATCATCGCAACTTTTCTCTAGGGTATTGATTTCAGTTGTTAAAGCAGTTGGTTTATATCTTATCTATGAGATAAAAGTATAAAAATGTTCATGGGCAAAAACTTCACATGAGCACACTGAAGAAAAAGAAATACCCTGTACATAACTTTTTTAAGCAGAAAGTGTCTGCCAAAAAGAAATGAACAAAACAAAAGGGATACACTTGGGATGAAGAAAATGTATATTCACAGTTGTCAGATTTTTTCAAGTTGAACTGCTTACCTGGGTAAGTAATTGCCTTTTGTTTTGGCAGAAATTTATTTGTTCAACCTGTCACCACATTTTCCTGGATAAATATTTTGGTAGATTTACTAATCTGGAAAATGTGCATCACTTGGTCTGCAACTGACTACAAATTACAGAAGTTGCAGGTGGATAATAAGAATACTAATACGTCTCAGGTATTTATTGCCAGATTAATTCATGTCCACAGATACACATTAAGATTTAGGTGTAACCAGACTGGGGAACAGTATATAAACTATGACATCCTCAAAACTACTTTGGGGTCATAATGCCTTTTCTATTTCATTCTTGATCTTGAGAACATAGAGGGAAGCACACCTAACTACTAATTAACTACTAAATCATTGCAAATTCCAAACTGCTTCAGTTACCAGCCTTACTGTCAAGCAGGCAGAATAGAAATAATGATCTATACAACCTTTTTTTCCATTCAATTCTCTTGCTCATAGGAGCAAGCAAGCATCATTTTACATGTCTATACATTAAAACAAACAAACAAACAAATTCAGAAAGTCAACAAGATCTGTAAGGAAGATTCTAATATCTCTGTATACAGATGAACAGTTAAAGTTACCGTTCAACTCTGATATAGCCAAACTCCTCACCAAAACCCCTTAGTTCATCTCCAAAGAGGAATATATGGAATTTATCAAAATAAATATGCTTGTCAAAAACTGCAAAGACATTCAGGAGCAGTAGTTTCTGCTATTTCTATCTAGAGTCCTTGCATATTTTTTCTGAATGATAGTCACAGCAAATAAATATGATTAAAATCTAATCAAGAATCAGATGAGAAGGAAAATGAAGACCCCTTTTATTACCAGGTTACATTTATGCTCAGTCTACCTCAAGTGAAGAGTTTTGAAGTTTCCCAGTTAGGACTTCTTTCTCTTTCTCTAGCTGCTTTAATTCACACTCAGATTTTCTTTTAAATTCCTCTAGCTGTGTCTGGAGCTCCTAAAGAAAAAAAAAAAAAAAAAAAAAGAAGAAAAGGGAAAAAAAAAAAGAAAAGAGTATGCAATATCTGGAACAAAACATGGAACATGAAAAAGAAAACATTTCTTCTACATCAACCTAAATACAGCAGTTTACATAGCAATACATGCTACTGTTTACAGAATAATAAACTCTACCATCTTTTAATGTCACTCATGTATTATTCAATCAAAGTACTAACAGTTTGGTTTGGGTCTTTCTAATACCAGCAGCATTAGACAATACAGCTCACATAATCCTAATCTTCTACTGAAAGCTTCCCTGAGGTGGAAAACTGTACAGCACATGGAGTTAGACTGTTTTGCCTTGAGTGGTGTTAGTGTACTTGACACTGGTGAGGCCGCACCTTGAATATTGTGTTCAGTTCTGGGCCCCTCACTTAAGAAGGACACAGAAGTGCTGGAGCATGTCCAGAAAAGGGCAACGAGGCTTGTGAAGGGCCTAGAGCACAAATCCTATGAGGAGCGCTAAGGTAGCTGGGGTTGTTTAGTCTGGAGAAGAGGAGGCTGATGGGAGACCTTATCGCTCTCTACAACTACCTGAAAGGAGGCTGGATGGAGGGGGACAGTCTCTTCTCCCTGGTGATGTGTGATAGGACCAGAGGGAATGGATGCAAGCTGTGTCAGGGGAGGTTTAGGCTGGATATTAGGAAACATTTCTTCACTGAAAAGGTTATCAAACATTGGAATGGTCTGCCCAGGGCAGTCACCATCCCTGGAGGCGTTTAAATGGCATGTGGACTTGGTGCTCAGAGACATGGTTTAGTGGTGAGCTTGCAGTGTTAAGTTGAAGGTTGGACTAAATGATCTTGAAGGTTTCTTCCAACCAAAGACATTCTGTGATTTTGTGCTCAAAAATAATTTAGTGTGTAAGAATCACCCCCAAGAGCTGAAAAAAGTAAATATACATTGACCATATAAATAACCACCAGGTAGCTAATAGGTAATTAGTGGAAATGGTAATCAAAGAAGCACTATTTTATAGCAACCATAAAGAAAATCCCAGTGACGAAGTAAAAATAAAATAAAATAAAATAAAAACCTGAAGACTATATTATCACCTTATTACTGGAAATAGTTTTTTAAAATTCATTAATACCAGTTGCAAGATGGGGATCAAGAGCTTGCAGCAATTGTAGCAAAGGTGAGCAATTGTTTATTGTAGAAAGACTGAATGTGCAACTTGTACATATGTCCTGAAATTGTACATAGTACAAGCTTATTAGTATGCTTGCTTATCCTGTTTGTGCCAATTTGCTGACTCAGAAATATATTCTACCATATTTTCAGCCACCACAGAGGAAACAGAGGAAAAAAAGTAGCAATTTACCACCTCCCATATCCTGTACAGCCCCTTCTCACAGCCCTCCCCCCACTCCCATTTTTATAGCACAATGACTTAAGAATTCAAGATAACAGAAGAAGTACCTAAAAGCGAAAAAAAAAAAAATTATATTTATTAATTGGTAGGATGGCACGATATTAAAAAACAGAAGCACAGGCAACAGTGACATATTCCTTGCAAATCATAATTAAAGGAGAATACATTAACATTTCACAGTTTAAAACCAGGATAAATGTTAGGTAGCAATTAGAGGATGGGATGAAACAGAAACATGAATCTTGCAAAGCAGAAAATTGCTCTAGTTTTGCCTATAAAAAAATGAGAGAATATTATGGTCTTTTTGATTAAAACCTTAAGATCAAGCATTGGCAGCAATCCCACTGCAACTCTGCCAATTTACTTCCTTCTCTATATCTTAATTTTTCTATCTGGTAAATAGATATAGTACTCCTCAAACAGCTGTTACAGGCCTTAATTGCATCAGAGGATATAAACAGCATTAGTAAGGAAAAATATTGTAATTTTATTTAAATTTTACTAACACAAGATTTTTTTCTGTTTAATTAACACAAATCACAGAATGGAATGGTTTAATCTTTAAGAATCTTTAAAAAGAGATGTTTATAAGCAATAATATTTACTGCCTATAAACAATAAATGTCTACCTACTACTGTGTCTTTTTTACTAAAGTATTTGATATTTAACTTTGATCTGACTCACATGAAGAGCTTGAGTCTGGCATAATTTTAAGTATATCTTTACAAACTTATTCAATTCACATAAAAGAATACACTATATAAAAGGCATAATAATTTCCATAAGGCTTATACCTGATAGTTTAACTGTGTACCTTGAAGAACTGCCATCCTCACATACTGATCAACCGTGCACACTTTCACCATCAGTTAAAATGATTTACTCACACAGGTTCCTTTTTGAGAAATGAGATTGCATAAATGTATAAAGCAATTTTGTAGGCAGAAATTAATTATTCTGACAAGCACTTATCACAATTCCTAGTCTCCAAAATCTAGAAGGTACTATGAAGCTCACCATTTAGTGATAGAAACTGCATGAATTTTATGACTTCACAACTTGTCAGAAAATTATTTCATTATTCTCAAGTAAATGTTGAACTTGGAAAGGTATAGCAGCATTAAAACTGGGAAAAAAAAAAATTAGTAGAAGTACATTCTTAGCACCAAGAAGGGTCTAAAGAACACTGGACCAGTAACCTCATTGTCCAATTCTACAAACTGCTGTAATTTTTTTTTAATGTCTATCTAGAAGATGCCTGGTAAGCACACAAGCATATTTGCAGACAGAAACTAAATTCCACCTTAGTTTATGCTCAAATTTGGCAAACCAATTGGTCATGAACTGAGTTAAGCTCGAATAAGCATTACGGTATGTGCTTAGAACTAAACAGCTGTTTTAAGGGTTTCCTCTATTTGAATAGATTTCAGCTCAAATTTAAGTTCCGACTGCACATAAGCATTACAGACTGCAAATTTCCTGGAGCCAAAGGATTCAGCCACAGACAGCAGTTCTCACAAAATTCTTTGAAGAACGTCTTAAGCCCGTCACTGCTAGTGCATACTGGCAACAAAAAATACAGCTCAGACATGTAAAACACAGTGAGAAAAGGTTCTGCTCAGGTAACCTGTCTGGATGTGGAAAAGATGAGCATTCTTTCTGGCTGAAGTGAAATAAGGATATATATGTACATGTCTTTGTAACTAGGCATCATTACATTAGTAACACCTGCACTCTGAACCCATTTACCAACAGTTTGGAGACTTACATCATCTGTCTAAACAATGCAAAATTTCTATTAAATCACTGTATTTGAGTATTTCACAGCAGCAATCCATGAAAAAAATTAAGTCAGAAGTTGGAATACACCTACAATACATTTTTCTTCAAGAGGAACTTTATATTAATCACTCCATCAGATGCAAAGCATGCAAGGGTAAGTGTTGCTAAGAAATAAGGCAGTTTATCAGATCAAGGATAAATTCACCTTCCTGCCTGTGGAGCTTTTCAGAGAAATACATCAATGTGATTTTTTTTTTTCTTCAGTAAAACCATAATGACAAAATCCTTGCATTTTATGTTAATTCAAAGTGCCTCCAGTGAGGATAATTCAATTGATGTCACTGTGACCAATAAGATTAAAACCAGATGAATTAGAGGATCTATAAATAGATGAACATTTGTACCTTCTGCATTTTTCTCTTTCCATGAAATTTTAGACTGGCTTGATTTCCTTTGTATGCTTCATTACAAGATCTTCGATCCCTTTTAACAGCTACTCTTTCAGACAAATCCTTTCCTTATGGGACTGATGCTTGCCTTGACAAAGCAAGTTCTCTGCGTCTTTTATTCATACTCTCTTTGTAAATAGCCACAGTTTCCATACTTTATAACTAGCTATATAATATGACAAAACCAGGGTAGAATTCTGGGGTTGCAGCAGTCTATTTTGTAGGGAATATGCTATTTAGGTGGATATGTTCCACTGAAAAATACTGGTTTTGTAATAGTTAACAATGTAGAACTGGAGTCATTCAAGGCTGTACACCTCTTCAGCGGTCTAGGGAGAGGGGTTTTTTGCTGTTGTGGTTTGAGTGTGTGACTCACTTCCAAGAATGCAGGCTCCCTCAAGGACAACCTTAGTTCTGTGAAAAGGCACAAAAGACAGTTTTGGGTTTGTCGTGTCTCTGATGCCAGGTCTAGTTTTCCAGAAAGTTAGCATAACAATATTCTAGGAGAACTGAAAAATACAGAAAAGGTTAGGGGATGGACAATTGTTTAAGAGGAGACGTTGTACAGAGGGAACTCTCAGGACACATACATTCCTCATTGTACTGAGTTTATTCCTGGTATTACGTCTGCATGGCAATTCAGGACTGTTTTCTATAGTAAAAAAAAATATATATATATATAAAAAAAAATCAATATTCCAACTTGATCTCAACAGAGAAAGTCTGCCTTGGACCTTGTTCTCTTTAAGGTTTTGATTACTGAAGAAGCTGAACACTCTGCCCTGGTCTAGCTCAGGATGTCAGTACTTTCTTTGCTAGCATTGCAGCAACTCATGTACTTTAGGTTCCATGAGTACTTCACATGAGTAGTTCATGTATCCGTGTTCCACTGGCTGAGGTTAGAGATCTGGGAATCTGGCAGGATTAACTGCTGTAGAATAAGCCAAAAGCCATTAATCTTAATGGAAAAATGACACTGATTTCAGTATTTTTGGTATGCCGTGCCTTTGAATATTTGAAAGCAAACTACCTGTTGCACATCTTCAGAGCTGCTCTTGTTCTGTCTCTGGTACAAGGCGTTTGCTGCAGCTGTGTTATTTGATGTTTTCATTCATCTACTTGATTAACAGCTTTGCTTTGGGAATTCACCATAGTTTCCATATCTTCTCTCGTATTAAAATCTACATTTCAAATAAGTTGCTGCATTTAAAATGTGACTACTAACACAGGAAAAAACTTCAGAATGACTTTAATAAGCATCTTACCTGCTTTTTGCAGGATTTCCTTCTCATGAAGTGTATTTCCCCCTTTGATTAAACTTAGACCTTCCTCCACTTTTTTCACTATACCTTTTGATCCCAGAATTTCTTGTTGTGTTCCTTTAAGATACAATTCCAAATCCTAAAATATGTGTGACATAGCTTCTGTGTTTATTACATATGTTCTCTTTTTTTTTTTTCATCTGAAATACATGGTCATTTTCTCTCTTGGTGTAGTTCCATGATGTAAGTCTTTCACCTATAGAGCTGGTTTAAATGTAATTTTTGCTTTTCCATTCCCTTAAAGTGTCTCTGCTGCCAGAATATTTGCAATGTGGAGCCATTCTCTCCAATGGAGTAGACATCATTGCAAACTGAACAGTCATCAAGAGTTACCATCTAAAAGATGGCTGTGATTATCCCAAACTTGGAACAGGACATACTTTACAATACATAATGTAAAGAATAAATTAATTCATTAATTCCATGACAACTTGTGCTAAATTTAATGAATATTAGTTTGGTTTTTTTTTCCCCTAGTTGCTGAAGTACCATAGTTTGTAACATAATCCATAATACAGATGCCTCAAACCAGAAAAATCAGCTTCTACAGACTTTGCTGGCAGATGTCTGTCCATAACTAAAGGCAAAAAATTGAACCATATTTTAGTGTTCTGTTTCTGGAGGTTCTACCTTCAGTTTCCATCTGTCTAATGGAATACTGCAACATTCACTCAGACAAAATTGCCATTTGCCTCTATATGAATGTTGAGTAAAGCCTCATGGGTTAAAACTAACTTGCACTTAACAATCTCTTGTAGTTGAAAATTTTAAGGTAAGTTTGTTCCTTATACTGCTATCATATGCCAAAATTCTTCCAAAACTAGACTGAACATATCAGACTTAATGATTTGTCATCCTTTGTATTCTCTCTTCCACTGTAATAATAATAAACATGTACTAATACAATGCCTTTCCTCTTAAAGGTCTCAAACCTCTTGACATACATTAAGGAGAAAACAGAAAATTCAGCTTCCTTAAACATCAAACCTTTTATCTTTCAAGCCTTTTAATAGCTCTTCTTGCTATTATTTACTAATGATCAGAGGTATTACTGATTAAAGAAATATTTCTGTTTCCCAGTGTGCCACTGTCCACAGGATTATGAAAATAAAATAAATGTAGTACTTAATGGTGGCATCAGAAATAGCTAATTTAGGAGAAACCTCTACTTTTTTATTTAAAGTGGACAGAAACAAAAAAATAATATCGTGTCCAACTGTTTTCCTTCTTCCAGATTTATCCTAGTCTGAGGCTATCTCTTTACAAATTCAAGGCAATATGCACTGGTGGTACGTAAATGAGCCTCATTCCATAGATTTAGAGGATTTGAAATGTAGAAGCTGAGCGTATGTCTCTCAGAAAATATTTCAGTTTTATTCACCTGATACTGAATTTAGAAATTAAATGGCTAATGACACCACCTTATTTCCAGTTCCTAACATGTTTTATTTATTCCTAAAATACTGCATTTCTTATATGATAAATCAGAAAAGTAAATCATGTGCATAAACTTTCATGTCTCCATTCTCCATTTCTCCTGAATGTTACTTCAAGTAGCCACAAGAAACTAGAATCTTACTTTCCCTCTCCTCCTCTATTGCTTTGAGCTTTTACAGAGCCAGGACGTTTTTCCCTATGGAAACAGATATTACGGGTTTCCCTAATTCATTTTTTAAAAAAGGCTTAACTGCATTTCTGCCATTAGTTGCATTCTCTACACCTTTGTGCGGATGATAAAGGTTGTTGTGCTATAGATCTACACACTGAGAGAACAGAGTCTGAATAATGTTGAGGAAGACATATTCAATTCACCCTTTGACCTTGGGTAACAAAAAGGCAGTGGTTAAATTGAAGGCTGAACTCCCTCACAGAACATCCTCAAAGAAGAGGCCCAGAACTCTGCACCACCAGAAAAATGGTGCTGACAGGCAAGATGTGAGGGCAGATCGTGAAAAGGGTTGGAGTTGTCTTGGAGGAACACAGCTGACTGGGGTGACCCTGCTCTGTACAGGTCTCTGGGGTTCTCTGGCCCTAAAGGAGATAAATCTTCTTTCCCATCAGGAAACAGTTATTGTTATCCTGGAATATTCCAAGTCTAGACCTTCGGGGTGTTTTCTTATCTAACATGCAAGGTTGCTGTCAGAGGACTCCAGACAGGCTGATAGGTGAGTTTATGTGATGGGAAGGTCTGATAGTCTTAGAAGGAAGGGGAACTGCTGAGCACAGAGCATAGCTGTGTGCTTTGACTTCAGTGCAACTCATCAGTGTCTCTCCCATACCCTGACCATATGTACCATATGCAGCTGGTTGGCAGACTGCCCATGATGTGCCAACCTCTGAGACCGCATCTGACACATGACGCAAGTAAGCAGAAAGGGGCTGACCGGCTGGGGAAACAGGCAAAGCGTGAGGTGGGAACTAATGGTGAAAGTGCCATGGCTCAGCACATGAAACTTCACAGGTGTGAAGGATACTTCATTAAATGTCACTTGGCACAAGCCACTGTTGCAAGTCATACAGTACAAAGCATTTGATTCCTAACCTGCCAGCTCAGGTCTCTTATCTAACCCCATTCATATCCATACACTGAGTTGCTGGCAACCACAAGGGAAAAGCAGAATGTACTCTGTAAATACTCATTGCTAGCTTAAGTGCCTGCTTGGTGTTCTCTTCACATTTCTGGCCAGGAAAGGTAAAGCTCTGTTCAACAAGACAAATTTTACCTCAGTGCTCTCTCAGGTCTAGCGTTCAAAGAGTTCTCCTAATGAATTACTAATCATCTTAACTCTTTCTTTAAAGCTCTCAGCACTAGATCCCTCCCATTTCTCTTCTAAGCCTCTAAAACTGCTTTAGTGCTTACAAAGCATTTGACTCAGTACAATATTTAAAAGACCCCTCCTTCCCCAACTTTTGAAGAATTTATAATTTGCACTTTTATGGCAGAGATAGAGATCACAATCTCATACTCTACCTGTATTCTCTCCTTCAGCTTCTGGGAATGCTTCTTCCTCTCATTTATCTTCTGGCATTTTTCCTCTAGGTCTGCCTCCAGCTTCTTTACCTGCTGCAGCAAAAAAACCTTCTCAGCCTCCGAGCTCTTCCTTTGCTCCATTTCTCTTTGCTGACAATTCCCCCTTGTTTCTATCACAGACTGCTGCACAGCATTTTTTAAACCCTCTTTTTCTCTCTCATAACAGGTTTGCAGTTTGCTCATTTTCTGAGTATAGTCTTCAGTTGCTCTCTGGTTCTCACTCTTCAGATTTTCCCTGTCATTTATTAGCACTTGTCCTTCCACAGTGTATTTTTTATCTAAGATTACTTTTTTATCTAAATTTACTCTCCTAGATGCTTTGAATTCATTTAGCAGTCCGTCAGACTCCTGATTTAAATGTGGAAGCTTGTTTTCAAAGTCTGCATTGGCATCTACGATGTTTGCAGAAAGGACCATCTGTTCTTGTTTCGCTTTTGTTCTCAGATCTCCCTCTTCCACCTGCTTCTTGTAAAATTTCAACTCTGCCAAGGCTTCTTCCCTTAGTCTCTTGTGTTGTTCTACTTCAATTTCAAGGGTCTGAATATGTTTTCTCAGCAATTGTTCTTCTTCGACTTTGCTTTTACACTGGAGAATTGTTTCCTTGGTTTCAGCAAGAATGTGCTGAATTTCTTCTTCATGAGCCTCTCTCAGAGCCTGCATACTAGCCTCATGTTCATCATTCTTAGTGTTCAGGGCATATATCACCTATAGAACAAGACAAATAATAGGAAATTAAAGTATCTGGTAAAAGGCATTAACAAATTCAGTTACTATATTTATCATGGTGTTACATGCTCGAAGAGCAGAGAATTCCTGTTACAGTTGAATCTTTTGTTCTTTTTTGCAGTGTTGGTCTTTTTCACTAAGAACAGAAAGGACAACTCTAAACTGCAAGAATTTATAAGAAAGGAAGACAATACTGTGCGACACAAGATTATTTTTTTTTTAGTTTTTGTTTGTTTGTTTGTTTGGTTGGGTTTTTTTTAGTTTTTGTCAGAAATGTCCCTTATTATTCTTGGCATGTCATGACCCAAGTTTGATCTCTGGTACTAGGAATTAAATAGGGCCCCTTGTATAGCTAACTGATTCTGTATTTGTAGCCCAGTTCACCTAGCCTTCCATGAGGAAGGACTACTTGCCACATTGCCTTTATCATTAGCAAGCGCTGGGGACCAGTAGTAGCAGATCTGTGGAGTGAAACCTGAAGTCTTGACATCCGGTTCATGTGAACCAAAATCACTCTCTAATTAAGTGAAAGTTTGTAAGGAGTATTAAATTTTGCACTGTTGACTCAAACTAAAACACCACTGAAGATGCACTCCTGAAAGCCATATGCCTGGCAAGTTTGGTTAACATTTCAACATAGGTATTAATTGACTGCAAGCATCTTTTGGGTTGATTGTGAGAAGTGTTCAGGCAATGGGCTTTTTTACCTTATTTCAGTAACAGCTATAAATTGCAGAAATTGGGTTTTATCTGATTCGAGCAAGCCTCTGATGGCAATTAGCAATTCTTTCTTTTAAAAAATGTATTTAAACCTTTTATGGTTTTATTTTCTTTTATGAAATGCCAAATAATAATTCTCGTGACTATGACATATTATTACCCCAAGCAGGGTTTGTCTGTTACTCGTGGCAAACACCAAAAGCTCACAAAAGCTGTTGTACGAGCTACAATTGTTTTGAAAAGAACATGCCATTAGAAACCCACAGTAGACTGAAATGAAGAGTTCAGAGTCAAAACTGGTAACTGTGTATTATAAGCTTGCAAGACAGTTATATATAATTGCAAAATTATTGAAACAAAAAATCTAGCAGATTTTACCTTGAAAAGACACATGCTTATCTTTCCAGGCTCCCACTAGGACACATGGGGGACGTAATTATCTAAATCAAGGGGAACAATACATTATGTATTAATGTAATATTATTAACTATGTGTAGAGGTTTTCCATTTGGTTGGGGTTTTTTTAGAGAGAAGTTACTGCTGTACAAAACTAGCTTTGGAATTTGTATACAAATTCTGACAGTCTGGCCTGAGCCCATAGAAGTTAATCAAGATTCCTAAACAATGTTTGAGAAAATAATAGTCTTAAGTAAATAAATATATCAATACAGAAGCAAGGCCATAACCAACTCTTTAATTGTACTAGAACTTTGGCCCTATAATCTTCACTATTTCCTCAGTGAAAGCCTCAGCTGAGAGACCAATTAATATCTTAACCACAATAAGTGTCACAAGCCTGTGTTACATAAACCCTGTGGATGTCTCCAGAATTATTGAATTTGCTTAGCTATGTGTAACCATTTCTATGAACAACATATTGAATTCCAGTCATCCATAAATGAAAGCAAACATACCAATACATCTTGCATGTTGTCAACCTCCTCCCTGGCAGTAATGTATTAAGTACAGAAATCTTAAAAAGTGACAAATGCAAACCATGGTCTGGATACATTTCTGGATAAATATGTGACAAAAGAGTAAGAGCATCATATTCCAGTAGGCAGGCAAACAAGAAGTCATTGTCTACATTTACAAATACATATTCTGGAGCCTTAGATTACATGCTGTTAATTCTTGTCTGTTACTTTTAACCCATTTGTCCTGTGAGACAGAAATAGTTGGAGGATACCAAGCACATTGCTTCTCCTCACTAACTAAAATTGCTCTGTGATCCTTTCTTAACTGTTCAGGAGACAGACATGAAAACTACAATGAGAAGATTAATTTTGCCCATGGGTTTAGAATGACCAGTAATTAATTTGGGCAACTCTTCAATTAACTAGGTCAGATGTTGATGATTGCATTTCAGTGTTTCATTCCATCAGCAAAACAGAGATCAACATCTGGCCTTTGTGACTCAAAGATTTCCACTCATAATGATTAATTTATCTAGTATACCAACACTGCCTGTCCAATATAATGCTGTGTTGGGTCTGATGGTGGAATCTGGATTCCTCTGCAGTCTTTATCAGAGCTTTCCCAAATTCCACTGTGCATTAGACCACCACCACCATCTTAATTGAGTTATCCAAACTAGCCTCACTGCTCTATTATTCCTATACTCTGTTCAGTAGTGGCTGGAACCACAATGAAGAATTTTGACTTGAAAATGCATGCCTTTAAATTTAATCTTCAAGCTTGAGTACTGAAATGGATTCTTGAGTATCTTAACCTTTTTAAAAGGTTTACATTTTAGAGGGCTGCTGCTCTGTACTTTATGAAATTTAAGCCACTCACACATGCCTTTCTCTCCCTACTGAATATAGCTACTATATTCCTATTCCAGATACCTCATTTAAGAGACTGAAGTTATGTGAGATGAATCTGGGACTTTATGTGCTGGAAGGAAAAATACTGAAAAACTATTTCAGCATTTGTACTTCTCAAGTGTACATACTGCTGGCTAAAGTGGTATAAACCTCTTAGCAATTGTGTTGATAAACAGCTTTTTAAAAGCAGCTCTAAAATTGATCAGTTTGACAATACAGACAGAAATGCTTTCAAATGAAAAGAGCATTACATTACTGTTTGAGTTACTAGTACAATGCCAGTGGTTAGTGCCTCCTTAAGAGTTCTCCAAAACATCCAACTGCACCTCCCCAGTGAAAACAAAGATAAAGCACTACAAACGAGAAAGACTGTTCTATCTTGTGTCAGTACTGTTAAACACTGCTCTTGTAGGAACTTGACTATCATAATGAAAACAGTGGTTCTAGCAGGTTTCTTTACTAGATGAATAAGAAGTGAAACAGTTTGGTATGGAAGGTGAGGAGTGAAGATGATAAGAAGAATCAAAGAAGGGCTACCACTGAGTGTTCTCCCTTCACGCCCAAGCTAGTGCTAGAAAAGGCCCATGAAGGAGGTGCCAAACAGATTACTCCTGACAGCACCCTAAACAAAGCAGGAAAGGAGACAAGTTTTGATTGCTAATTAGCTGGCTAGAGGCTCACTGACGCCGGATGACAGCATCATCCCCTTTTCACTAGTAGTGGTGATAGCTTATCTTCACTAGCAGTTGAATCTATGAATTCTGTCTTGTCTACTTCCCAAGCAGACCAGACTACAGTGAGGTATCTAAGCATGTCAGCCTTGAAATGGTCATTTTGAAAGCAAAGGGCAGAGAAATTATTAAAAAATATAAGTTATTGAAAGAAATGGCTCTGTATCCATTGGTTTCCTCTGTCAATACAGATTAGAATATACTCTAGTAAGTATCTCCTGTTCTTTCTAACAATGAATGAGGAAGAATATCTTCTAATTAACGTATAGGCCTAGTCTATGGTTAGCTACAGTGCTGATCCAGTTTTGCACCTCTGATGATCTCAACTCAATGATACTGGTGTAACATATGTTCAGGGACCTCATGAAGTAAGTCTCTTCTCTCTCCTTGTGACTTCTGTAGCTTCCAAAAAGTACAAGGATAATTTTATGCACCCAAATAGTTGCAGCAACTGTCAATAACCGTACCCATTTACATGGTTATATGAGAGAAGCCTTAACAAAAATTGGCACCTTGAACATCCAGAAGTGCTTAGAACACAAAATTACCAAAAAACCCCAACTTTAAAATCACAAGGAATTTTGTTTACATTTTAAGGGGTTTTGTTTGTTTTTTAATTTGCCTTATGATTTTTTAGTCTTCTAAGTGTGCCTTCAGCACCTTGCAAAAACGCAAGCTAAAGTAATTTATTTTCCTCTGAAATGAAAGCTCAGCTCCAGCTGAAATAACTTTGTTTTCAAAAGCTGGAGTTGTGGGGAGAAATAACAAAAGTTTATTTTGTGAGCTTTCAGATAACGTAGCCTACTAACATCTCATTCATTAGAAAAATACTATAAAGCAAATTTCTTTTTATAAGAAATATAAACAGGTCATAGTTCATTTATCCATGGTGTCATCCTCTTGCTGCAAACAGCATGTCTGCATTTAGCTCTGGAAGCTATAACCAGAAGCTAATGAGCTTTGAGGATGCAAGTTCTATCTGAAGCCAGATCACATGTCTCAGCATAATGCTGCAAACACATGTAAACAGCTTGACGTAGCCTTAGCTCAAGTTCAGGAAGCTCCATCAGCTCTCACCTGTGTTGGCCACAACAACCCAAGCTGGTTTCCACAGCTTCTCAGGCTTTGAAAGAGCTGCCTCCCTTGTGTCCTGTACCAGAATGAATCATACTTACTGTATTAAAAAAGGATTTTGCTGCAGGATATTATCTTTTAGTGCAGAGTCAGTCTAAATCCTTTCATCTATTGCTCCAAAAATGTTAATAAAGCCTTTCAGGTGCTGGAGGGGTGTGAGGAGGGTGCAGCACAGAGGTAGCCAAAGGCTCTGTACGAAATCCACTTGTGTTTATATGATCGTGTCTCTTGGGCACTGTGCAATGTCTCACGCTCCTGAATGTCCCATGATATCCATAGTATCTGTAGTTTTCCTTATCTAGAGATTTACAGTAGAAGAGGGAAAGCTGTTCTTACATTCTTAAAATTTGAACGTATTGCTCTTTTTCCTACATGTACTATATATTATAGTCAAGCCAAAAATGCACTGAGATACTAAAATGTATCAGGAAACTGTAAGTATAAGATGTCTACAGATTTCTAAAGTCTTTCGGCATTTTTTTTCTTCTTTCTGCCCCTCCCTTTGTTTTTTTCCACTTTTAGTTTAAATTTGATACAAAGAAATCCCACAGACACATTTATTCTTCCCCATTTTTTACCCTCTTATTCTTCTGCCAGTGTAGTGTAAAACTGAACACAGAAAGCCTAAGTTTATTGGCCTATGTATTGCATTGGATCTCTCAGGTGCAATTGAACATAAAATGATCCCTGGCCTAAATTTTACTAAAGAGACATCCAGCTGTCTCTCATTTGTATTTTATACTTTCTAATAAGCTAAGCAGGATAATTGCCAGGCAATTCAAGAATTAGTTAAACTATATTGCAGGAGTGTTTCCACAAGCAGAGCCGGTGCTAAAAAGGCACCAATGGCACATCCCAACAATTTCAGCAAAGCAGAAATATACTGTAGAATCACGTAAGTGAATTCTAGACAGAGACTCCCCTCCTGGGTAACTCAAATGCAGTTTATTACTGAAATTTCTTCTGGAACTGTTCTATAAAATCTACTCAACTTTTATCCCTTCTCTTTACACTGGTCACAAATCCACCTGCAATGACTATGACTGTACTGCTGTACCTCCTCAGCATCTCAAGAAATAGGTCTTCCTAGACAGTCATGGAGATCTTAAACATTCCTTCAGTTCTGACATGGAAACTTCAAGAGAAACTGCCTGGTCTGAGACACAGCTACCACAGAAGAAAGTCAGAGGAGGCCACTAGTAAATACTACATGGAAATGATGAGAAAAAACCTATGCATTTGATTCTCAGAAGGATGTTTCCAGCACACAAGGGATGAGATTCATCTCACCCAACATTATCCATTTAAATATTACACATCTAATCTAGGTTAGTCAATGGAGAAGGACAGGTGCCTCCAAAGGACAATGCTTCCTTTTCCAATACAGGTGTCTAAATCAGGTAACCGAAGTGGACTGAATTCTTCTGGTGTTTGACTGGTGGTTTTGTTAATTTTATTTCTGCATATTCAATTTCCCAGCTTTTCCTTCTTCTGTAGAGCTGAGACAGAGTCCCATACAGAGGGAAGAGACAAGTTTTAATTCTCAAAGCATGAAACAGATTAATCTTCTTCTTTTTCTCTGTTTTCTGGGGTTTCTCTCCATCCAGCATTAATAACTCACTTCATATTTTCTTCATTTCTGCATAACCACTTCATGTTGTTTTACCTATACTTTACAAACCAAAATTGGTATTTGGCACACAGATACCACACACATCTGCTTTGATGAAGAATTTTTGAAAAACAAGCTTTTTCCAAACTGAATGCAATTTACTTTGTCCTTCATCTATATTCCTTTTTTTATTTCCATCTTGTTTAGATGTTTCTATGATTCTCTTTGAATTAGTATAATCTGTTAATTTTAGTATATTGTTTGGTTTTACTTCAAGATCATTAATTACTACATGAAATACTGCAAGCTCTAAGACAGATCTTTGTAGTATCTGCCTCCCTACAATATGTTATAAACGTTTTGTTTACAGTTCCTGATTCACGCTCTATTTTATCTGTCAAAACTCTTTTCTACATAACTTTGAAATAATTTTGCAAAACTCAAATATCAAAAGCACTAATTTCTGTAGATTTTGTGTGCTATTAAAACTAGAATAAATAAAATTAGTCAGCATGACATTTACATGGAATATAGTTCTATTTGTTTTTATATTTTTTTGCTCTCCCTGACATGAATCAAATTCATCCTGAGCTTATTTATGAGGTTAAGCTGTATTCAAATGCTGTCAGTGAAAGTTAAATTAGGTAAAATTTCTTTCTATTAAACCCCACAAAACTAGATGAAAACACTTCAAAGGATTATGATTATTAATTGATAAATTAAATAAATAAACACAAATATGTATCTCTCCATCATTTATCAGCAATCCTGGACAACTGGGGAAGTCCTGGATGACTGCAGACTTGCCAACATGACACCCATCTACAAGAAGGGTAGGAAGGAGGATCTGGGGAACTGCAGGCCTGTCAGCCTGACCT
>JANIJG010022674.1:0-18204 GCA_024611175.1 Megaceryle torquata | reverse complement strand
GGAAATTTAGGCATGTGAACAGTGTGTGGGCTATCACATGTATCCAATCATCACTGTTATTGGTGTGCGTGGTCAGTGAAGCTTGCTCTGTATAACCAAGGGATGTACTGGTAATAAAAGTCTTTGCTTTATAACTCCTATGGAGTTGCCAAAGTCCATTCTCCCCAGCACCTGGATATGTTCCATCAGATCCCCACATGCTTTGCCTCACACAGAAGCTCTTCATAACAGTTCCTCTCTGCTTCTCCTTCCTTCTTCTTCACACTTTTGCCCTGCTCCAACGTGAAACTATATGTGATGCACTCCTTCAGGAACAGACTGCTCTGGCTTAGGTCCTCTGTCGGCCGTAACTCCCACTAGAAAATTTGCTCCTTCATGGGCTCTTCTCCAAGGAGGTTCCTGCCAGAAGCCTGCTTCAGCATGGACTGCAATATGGGCTGCAGCATATATATCTGCACTATTGTGGGTCCTCCAAAGACTGCAAGGGAATCACTGTCTTGGCACCTGGAACAGCTACTTCCCCTCCTTCTCTCACCTTGGTGATCACAGGACTATTTTTCACACATTTTTTCCTCTCACCCTTCACACTGTAGGGCAGCATTTTTTCATTTTCTTAAATATACTTCCCCGGAAGTGCTACCACCTTGGCTGAGGGGTTCAACCATACCCAGTGGTGGGTCCATTGGAGCTGTCTGGAACTGGTTGTGTCTGGAATAGGGCAGGTCCTGGTGTCTCCTCACAGAGAGTGCCTGCAGACTCCCGCTGCCAACATCTCACCCATTTAATCCTTTTGATTTGCCTCAAGGGTGTGATTTAAATCTCAGTAAAGATAATTAAAAAAAAGTAAAATTTGGTTTGTTTGTTTGTTTGTTTTCTTATACTCTGTGTGAATTAACCACTATTTCACTTCATTTTTTCCTTTACACACTCTGGTATCTTAACAATTATGAAGGTCTCAGTAATTCAAGAATTGTGAGATTACTGGCAAGAAACATACAGTTTGTGGGAGGAGGACACACAGGCTCTTCTTCAAAAGATGCAAACATCTAGTTAAGTATACAATTTATTGGGGTTTAACTTAATTATGGTAGTCAGTTAAATAATCTGGCAAAAGATGGTTGGCAAACGGGGAGCAGAAAGGGATGTCAGCCACAGGAAAGGTAATGAATCCATTAGCTTTTTTAGAGAGTGGGAAAGGCAGATGAAGATCACCTGTGGAAAACTGAGTAGCTCCCTGGGGCAAGATACAGAGAAAATTGTCTGTAATAAAATTAGTGCCTCTGCTGAGCCTATAAATGTTAGTATCTTCTTTGTATTGTGGGACTTTTTTTTTTTTTAATTAGTAGGCACTGGTAAAAAGAAAGAGAGAAAGCTTTACTGGCTCCTCTATTAAACAAAGTGGTGTTGATGCTGATACTTGGAGTGTATTAAAATAAAGTGACATATGATGACACTGAATTTCTTTAAACAATATTTTTACTTTTTGATCCTCTTTTCTCTAATCTTCAGTCATCCAAATTTCATTTCTTTCAAGACACTTTAATATAAGAAGCAGACTTGTCAGCAGTTAATGCAGTTCTATGTATGACAACAGAAAGTCTGTATAGTGAGCTATAACATACAATATTGTACAAAAATCAATAAACTAAATATGTAGTACTTCAAAATTCCTGCCTGGCTATTAATTAATTGCTATCAGAGTGACAGATTGTTGCTTGCTAAACTATATTCAGTTCATGCTTTAAGATCTTAAGGAGTGCTGAGCAGGAAAAATACCAAATTGAAATACCCAAGTCAGCATAATAGCTTATCAGGAAGTTTTTAAAAAAGATAGAAATACTATTCAACAGAATAAAATCTACATTTCTGTGTGATTTTATTATGTTTAAACTAAGAATATTCCACTGCAATTTAATAGGACACTGTATAAAATACCATCTCATCCTTAACATGTCTACCAACTGTATGATGGCTTAAACACTACAGAATCTAAATTGTTAAAGGCAGGGAGCACCTGGCTGGTGACAGGTCTCATGAGAGGGACAGGCAAGAGTGGGGCTGTGATTGTGGTCCCTGTAGCCAGTTTAGACTGTGGGTGGACACATATAACTGGTCCCTAGGGAAAGCCATTGATCATGGTGTGCACTGGTAGCTTGCACGTGTGATGAAGTACACTTTACTTACTGTCAGGCTTCACCCATAGGATTAGGCTGCAATCCTGACGGTCACCTCAGCTAGCTGATTGCTGTGTAAGCCTACCAGGAAGATTGAGGTCTCTAGGGCATTAGAATTAGAAGGATAACATATTTTCAGAATAATTACCATTTTATAAAACTATAAGTTGACTGTGACCTGCTGCAAGAAAATGGTGTTGACCTGCTGCAACTGTCATGAAACCGCAAACAAGAGTACTACAGCCTAGCTATGCTGACATCTCCACTCAAACAGACCTCCCAAAGACTGAAATAACTGACCAGACCTCCGATTTCATGGAGCTGTAGCACCTGGAAGTCCCTCTAGCACCTGAGGGCAGAGATGGAGGTCATAGCTGTGCAAGTGTGCCCAGCTAAAAGAACTCTTCAAACAAGTAGCTATGTTAACTTACCAGGAAGCATAGTATCTGGGAACATGAGTGAGAGATGACCATGTGATACCATGTGCTGTCCCATGCTGACTGACAGCAAAGCAAGGTAGAAGTAAGTTTGAATTCAACCTTGAGCTGGTTTCACAAGTAACTCATAAGATGCTTGGAGCAGGAGGATGAACCCGCCCCTAAAATGTCCCTACGTAACAGATATGATGGTCTGGGGATGAGGAATGAAGAACATGTGAGTAATAGAGGAGGATGCAGAAGAAGCTGACCATGCAAAGTTGATTCAGCCACCTACCCACAATAGAACCAGTGCCACCAGATGAGTATGTAAAGTGGTGAGAGATCCCTTACTGAGAGGCACTAAAGCAACTTAGTTTTAGAAGTGATTAATATTTTCATTTTGAGCTTATAAAATTAATTTCAAGCATACTTTCAAAAAATAACCTTTCAAAAAACATTCATGCTGTTGATAATATATATTATTATATGACATATATGAGCTGTGTAGAATTCAGTCTGTAGAAGGAGACATCATCCCCTCATACTTTTCCTTTGATTTATCTTATCAGTGAACACCAATTTAACAGCTGTTCATTTTAAGTACTCACAGTTCTCTTTGAACAGGAAGCTACATCTGAAATACAACTGAAATATTGGCCCATGGCTTGGACACCTTGTAATATTCACAGGTCAAGGAAGAGATTATGAAAAAAAAAAAAAGTTTTATCTTGATCTCTTCACCATTAAGAACATCTTCAGCTTTTATATTATTTTTTAAAAGCAAAATCATATATTTCCATGATAAAATTTTTATGATACAACTGTGAAAAGTAGGGTTTTTTTCAGATTCCTAGATATGCTTTTTCACCCTACAAGAAAAAACTACTGTATTCAGCATATAACTTAGGAGGTGTCCTGATGAGTTCAAGGTCAATCTACTACACTGTCTTAATGTGAGATGAAACTCATAATTTTAATTTCTCTCTACTGGCCATGAGAAGGAACATAAGATGATTTAGTCAGCTATAGCATATATTTTGTATATTTCATCAGATTAATATTTTCCTCTTTTTTCTTTATAATTCAAAAGCTTTTTTAAAATTGAGTAATACTAAAATCTTCTTGCTTTCATTTTTAAATACATGAAAATGAAAAGAAACAAAAAGGAAACTAATTTATCCTTGAAAATGCAGTTATTAGGGTAACTATTTTAAAATTCAAGGTCTTACAACAACACTGATTCTTTCTATTTTCATTATTTAAGACAGCTCAACTCATGTCTTACAAGGATTGATGCAGCTGAGTAACGGAAGCCATTGCTACTTTTATGTACAAACCAACAAAATCCCCTTAGGAAAAAAGTAAGAAATAAATTTTTCAATATATTATTCCATCATCATTATATAAGCTTTTCTTGAAAAAGTTATCTTCTACAGAAAAAAGTCATTGATATTTTCCATGTAGCTAAATAATTTCTGCATGACAGGACTTGACTCACATTTGCATTAACACAGCTATTTTGTTTCCAGGGTTGTATGTTTTCAAACCACAACAGTACATATCACATTTGTTTTCATGAAAGTTTCTTCCCTGAAAAGAGGTACAATAATAAAAGAACTGGGAGGAAAAGGAAGAAACTATTTTTATTTCTTCCTTAGTAGTATTAAGTGATATATAATAGCATGGTTGTTTCTTTTTTAAGGTAATACCTTTCCTCTGATAAATTGGAGTATGTTAGCCTGTTCTACAAGGGGAAATACTAAGGGATTTGAATAATAATAATGTACATCCTTGTAAAGCCTTTTTATTTTTGTATACTTACATTCTATTTTCTTTTGAACTAGAGGGGAAAAAGACAACAATGTGTACTAGTTTTGGCTTTTCTTAGTAGCATGGTATGGTTTGGATTTGTGACAAAACCAGTGCTGGCAGCACACTGATATTTTCATTATTGTTAAATGGTGCTTGCACAGCATCAAGGCCTTTTCTATTTCTCACACTGCCCAGACATCAAGTAGGTTGGGGGTGGTGCACAAGAACTTGGGAGGGTCACAGTACAACAGCTGACCTCAACAGATGACAGGGATATCCTGTAATATATGATGCTGAGCTCAACAATAAAAGCTGAGGAAGAAGGAGGAAGAGAAGGACATTCAGAGTTATGGTGTTTGTTTTCCCAAGTAAACATTAAGTGTGATGGAGCACTGATGTCTTGGAGATGGCTGAACACCTGCCAGCTGATAGGAAGTAGTGAATGAATTACTTATTTTGTTTTGCTTGCTCTCACAGCTTTTTCTTTTCCTATTAAACTGTCTACATCTCAACCCACAAGTTGTCTCACATTTACCCTTACCATTCTCTCTTCCATCTATTTTTGTACACCTGATTCACTGTCATGTTAATTTAATTTAAACTCATTTAGACTGGTTTAGATTTGCCCTTTTACTTTATATGGTGTTCCTGATTGAGAATGAAGTGCCTAAGCTCCTATAACAGTCAATGTAGTTATAAGACTAGATCTTCATTTTATATTCAGCTGAATTTATTTTCCTTAACTGACATGGTCTTGTGCCATTTAAGATTAGGGTATAGGGGATCTCTGTTTGGGCTAACAAATCAGATTACATTTAGATATTTTATTTGAAAAAAATTTGGAGTTGAATTCTACTCTTAGTATTTAGGTTCTTTTTATTAAAAAAAAAAATTAAAAATTACATTGTTCTTCCCAGGTGTATAACTTAGTAGTAACTTGAATAAATTAATAAATATGTATGCATGAAAATACTCTCCCTTACAATCTTTGGGTTAATAAATAAATATTTATGGTATTGCTTTCTTTTTCCTAAAGGATGACACCTGAAAGTAAAACACATTTCTTTTTAATGGAATACATTCTCTAAATTACTATAATTCAAGAAATGGAACTTTCATGAGCACAGCTGCTATCCTTTAAGCTGCTAATTGCTCAAGGCTTTGACATAATAGTAATTATATAATAATTATCTTTTTCCAGTATTCTAGGTATTTTATTTAAAAAACTGCTTGTTTTCAGGAATATAATATTAATGAGGATAGACATTTATATGGATAATTTTAATTTAAAATAAATTACACATAGAAAATGTTTACTTATGAATAGGAAATCACATAGTTGTGTTGATCACAGAATTACTTTGGGTGGAAGGCACCTTCAGGATCATGAAGTCCAACCATTGACCCAACACTGTCAAGTCACCACGAAACCATGTCCCTCAGTACCGCATCTTCATATTTTTTAAATACCTCCAGGGATGGTAACTCCACTACTTCTCTAGGAAGCCCTTTCCATGCCTTGACAACTCTTTCGGGGAAGAAATCTTTATAATACCTAGTCTTAAACTTCCATGATGCAAGGTGAGGTGTTTTCATCTTGTCCTATTGCTTGCTACTTGGGAGAACTGATCAACCCTGACGTTGCCACAATATCTTTTCAGGTAGTTGTAGAGAACAATAATATCTTCTCTCAACCTCCTTTACTCCAGGTTAAAAAACTCCAGTTCCCTCAGCTGCTCTTTGTAAGACTCTTAAGACCCTTTACCAGCTTCATTGACCTTCTTTGGACATGATCCAGCAGCATAATGTCATTCTTGTAGTAAGGGGCCCAAAACTGTACACAGTACTCAAGGTGTGGCCTCATCAGTGCTGAGTTGGAGGGGACATTCACTTTCCTATTCCTGCTGGCCATGCTACTTCTGATATAAGCCAGGAAGCTGTTGAATTTCCTGGCCACTGGGCACACTACTGGCTCATATTCAGACAGCTGTTGACCAGCATTCCCTGGTCCTTTTTCACCGGGCACTCTTTCCAGCCACTCTTCCTCAAGTGTATAATGCTGCATGGGGCTGTTGTGGTCAAAATGCAGGATCCAAGACTTGGCCTTGTCGAACACAGTTGTCCTTAGCCCATCGATCTAGCCTGTCCAAATCCCTCTGTAGAACCTGAAGCAGATCAGCACTCCTGCCCAACTTTGTGTTGTCTGCAAATTTTCTGAGGGTGCCCTCAATTCACTCATCCAGACTGTTTATAAAGATACTAAAGAGAACTGGCCCCAGTACTGAGACCTGGGGATCACCATGTGTGACCAGCTGCCAACTGGATTTTACTCCATTCACCATACTCTTTGGGCCCTGCCATCCAGCCAATTTTGTTTCCAGTGATGTGTACATCCATCCAAGCGATGAGCAAGCAGTTTATCCCAGAGAATGCTGTGGAAACAGTGAAAAATGCTTTAGCTTTTAATGTATGAAATAAATGAATGACAGCACTTCCATACAAAAATAGATGGAAATAAACTTTATGTAAATCCATGTTTATTTCTCATGATAATGCCATATACACTTTAGTACACCTCCTCATTGTTGAAAAGTTTTAAGATCTTCTGTGTTTTCAAGACATTATTCAGCAGCAGTTGACCTTAAGATAATTTCAAAATTAGCATTTGGGAAAAAAAAAATGTTTTCAGTAGGAGATTACTAAAAGTTTAATTTTGTTATCTCACATTTTTAATCACATTTGAGAATACGGAGAAGTTATTAATTACATACAAAAAAATCAAAGATATAATTAAACCAAATTTTGGTTCTTTTTTGTTTTGTTTTGTTTTGTTTTTTAAATCCTTTACTATCTTCTAAATTAAAATTTTGGTATAAAAAGTCATATAGATAATAGACTAGCTCTTGTTTTTTTAACTATATCTTTGTGAATCCTGAATAATCCACAGCATATTTAAGAATAGAGAGATTGCTCACTTTCGCTCTTTTCTTTTAGAATTTTTTATGTTTCTCAGATAATATAGCAATGCAGTTAACTCTTAAAAGCTGGTTCTTCAAAGTGCTTGCATGACATGGAAATGGAAGATTATTACAGATAAATTGGTTGTTAAATTATGTTTCTCAAATGCTTTTCAAGATGCATTAAGACTCTCTTTTTTTATGGAAAGAGTAACATCAATGTCACAATCAAATTCTATGAAAATAACACTGAGACTTCCAAACACTTCAATGAGAGCTGTGAAAAGAAAAAATCAATAAAGAATGACTGCACCAAGCAAAAGCAACCTGCAGCTATTAATTTTCAAAAATTTAGTGTTATTCTGTTACATCTCTAATAAAACTACTTACCAGAACTCAAAGGGAAATGTTTTACAAGTTGTTCAAACAAGTAGAATTATATTTTGCAAATGTAATAAGTCAGTTAACATTGATAAGACTGCAAAACATATCTATACCAGCACTCTGTTGGAAGAGAGGCTTTTTAAATATTTCATATTGCAGTTTAGCATTTTTCACAGAATCACAGAATTGTCACAGTTGGAAAAGACCTCTAAGATCACCGTGTCCAACCCTCAACCCCCTCCAAAAAAACCCAAACCAACCAAAAAAACCAAACCACCTCATCATCCCACTAGAGCATGTCCTGAAATGCATCATCTACACATTTTTTTAATACCTTCAGGGATGGTGTCTCCACCACCTCCCCGGGCACCCTGTTCCAATGCCTGACTACTCTTTCAGTATCACAGGATCATAGAATAATAGAATGGTAGAGGTTGGAAGGGACCTCTGGAGATCATTTAGTCCAACCCCCCCACCAGAGCAGGATCACCTAGGGCACTCCACACAGGAACAGGTCCAGGTGGGTCTTGAAAGTCTCCAGAGGAGACTCCACAACCTCTCTGGTGGCCTGTTCCAGTGTTCCGTCACTCTCACAGTAAAAAGTTTTTCCTCATGTTGAGACAGAACTTCCTGTGTTCCAGTTTGTGATCGTTACCTCTCATCCTATCACAAGACACCAGTAAAAAGAGACTGGCCCCTTCTGCTTGACATCCACCCTTCACACGTTTATAAACATTAATAAGATACTCTCTCAGTCTTCTCTTCCCCAGACTAAACACCCCTAGATCTCTCAGCCTCTCCTCACAAGACCAATGGTCCAGTCCCTTAACCATCCTTGTAGCTCTCTGTAGGACACCCTCTCGTATTTCCCTGTCCCTCTTAAACTGGGGAGCCAATACTCCAGATGTGGTCTTACTAGGGCAGAGTAGCGGGGGAATAAAACATCCCTGGAATGAGTCCTGTGCAATCCCAAAATGCTGTTCCTCTGCATCTTATAATGGGTCCCACACACCAAGGCAGCAACCCCCATTAATCTAAAAGATGTTCCGGAGAATCTCTCCTCTTGACTTTTCCTGATGGGTTTTATACAATTCAGGTTCATACAATTTTTTATAATGTTTCTGTTCAAATCACACTGCTGTTCAGAGCACTAATCTGTTTTCTTACCTCAAGAATGACCAACTCAATAAATCTTGAAATTATGATACTAAGAAGAAAGCATATGGTCTAGGAGATACCTGATTGCACCATGAACCACAGTGTCATTATATTCTTCTGTGAGAGTATTTCACTCCTCATAAAATTCCATTCCTCTTCAGAGCAATAGGTAATGTGGATTCACGAAATATGTAGAATCTCCATTCTGAAACTTATAAAATTTTGGAAGAATGAGTCAGTATTTAAAAGTTTCATTAATATAATATACTGAGGAGTGGGTTATACAGTACTGGTACATTTTTGATGTTGTCTGTGCATGTCTTTATAGCTTTAGTTCCAATCTAATCTTAATAGAAAAGTGACTGTTTGATATGTGTCCATGAACACAAAAATCCCCAAGTGCTTTTTGAAACACTTAGCCAATTCCCTAAAATATCTAGAACTACTATAGTTGTAATTTTCAATGTATAGTTCTAAAATTCAAATCACAGTCAACAACATTGTTTAGACTTTTTTTTTTTTTTTTTTTAATCTGGGAATCAAATTGTTGTTCATGATTGATATTTATCTACCATTCAGAAGAAGCATATTGAACATTAATTCATGTAATATATCTCCTTAAATTATGTAACTAGACCTTGTCATGTTTCCAAGAATTCTGGTCCAAAAGCACATGCTTGCCACCTTCTTATTCCATACTTTCCTTGTAATTTTTTTCTTCATTTTTAAGAAGCCTGAGAACACAATCAGATGCTATGGAAGTGTTATTGAACTTGTCTCTTAAAGAAAAAGCCTTTCATCTCTGGAAGTCATTAATTCAGATTGTATAGCTGAAGAACATGGTTGCATTAATAGTATTTACCATTTGCTCATAGATATAAATTATCTCAATTCTTTACACAACCTAATTATTGCTGAGCAGTGCTTACACAGAGTCAAGACCCTTTCTTCTTCTCACACTGCCCCACCAGCGAGGAGACTGGTAGTGCACAAGATGTTGGGAGGCAATAGAGCTGGGACAGCTGATCCCAGCTGTCCAAAGGGATACCCCATATCATATACTCTCATGTTCAGCATATAAAGCTGTAGGAAGAAGAAGGAAAGGGAGAACCTTTGGAGTGATGGCATTTGTATTCCCAAGTAACTGTGTGATGGTGCTCTGCTTTACTGGACATGGCTGGACACCTGCCTGCTGATGGGAAGTAATGAATCAATTCCTTGTTTTGCTTTCCTTGTGTGCACACTTTTGCTTTACCTATTAAACTGTTTTCATTTCAACCCATGAGTTGTTTTTTTTTATTTTTACTCTTCTCATCTTCTGCCACATCCCACCAGTGGGGAGTGAGCAAGCAGCTCTGTGGTGCTTGGATGCTTGCAGGGGTTAAACCACAGCACATGCAGCTGCTATATGACAGCAGTGATGTGACAGTCTACATGTTCTGGTGTTTAGGGTATTTTACAAGTTTGTTTAATAGAAGCTCAGTTATTAATAAGTATATAAATGAAGCACAGATATCTAATATTAAAATCAAATGCCTTCATTTAATTATTTATTTATCTGAAAAATTAATTCTAGTTTATAGTTAATGAGTTAGACCTGAAAATGTTCATTTTTATGTGCTTTAGCTGTCACAAATAATTTCATCTGTATTAAATAAAGATCTTTCTCATTGTATAGCATCTCTGAAGCTAGTGAAATATGGGAGATAACATTAAAGGTATTGCTGCTTCATATAATTTTTGTAATAAGACATAAATAAAAAATAAAAAAACAAAACCCAACAACTTATAAAAAAATAAATACCCATAAAATAAAGTTAAGCTATAGAAACTTCTAAATAATAGATCATTATTATTTTTAAATTACATCAATTTTTTTCTACTTTTAAGGAATAGTTTATATATATGTATATTATCAAAGAGATCCTTCTCAGCTGAAGTGTCATTCACTTCACAGCTTGGCATGTGTTCTTATTTCAATGTAATTTGGGAAAAAAAACCCCAAAACCTAACATGAAAACAGTGCAAGTGTTTAAGCATGTACAGTTGAAATCCAAGAGTGTGCATAAATGAGATACAAAACCAACAAATTGTTGTTGAAACTCCATTGGAATAAATTTTATTGAAATTCAATTCCATTCTATTACAGAGTAACAATGGTAATTTTTTTAAGTACTTGCCTGTCCTAAAGAGTGACAAGAATGTATTTAAATAAAATTCTATAAACAATGCTACATTTCCTTGAAAAGAAGCATCAGACTTCTTTTGTTAACTAAATCCTCATTTTTATATATTTTTACACCTTTTTTTCTTATTTCATTGAAAATTTTATATAACTCATATTAAAACACCCAAATATATTTTACAAGTTTAGTTGCTTAACATAATCCTGTACGCTTTTTTAGAATGAATTTAAATTCAAATGTGACTTCATGCTTTATGATTTCTTTTATTTCTTCACATTCTGAATGTTATTAGTCTAGACTTTCTTCAAGAAACTAGTAACAACAAATCTCTGATGACTGCTTAATAGTTCTCACTGTATGCATGCAGTGACCCAAAGTGATAATTCCTGTAACTCTCATCTGTTGAATACTATTTATAAAAGTACTGCCTCTTCAGATGTTATTTTTGTAGCCTAATTCTTGCATTTTCTCACAGGAAAAGTTAATCTGTCAATGCAGTTGCTCAAACTTACTTTAACTTCAAATCAGAGGTTGTCATACATGTAAAATCAACCTTCCACTCTTAACTTGGAGTTCATATGTCTATATTTTTATTACTTAGAGAAAAATATATATATATAATCTCTCTTCTCTGTTGTCCTGAAAAAGTCTGCATATATATCAAGGTTTTTGTTCATGCTAGAAATAACATCTCTACTTCTGTTTTACAATACCACCTGACAAAATTGGATGCTTTTGTACTCACCTATAGGCCATGTGTAGTTTGATTTCATAGAATTTCCATTTGGTCCTTACAATATGGAGCTAAGACATGTAAAGGATGATTTTTTTCTCTTTTTGTAATTTTCATTCTGTTTGGAAGTAAGTATACTACTAATTCAACACTAAGAAACACAACTTTACTGAGTTTCTTTAGAATTGTACCTGGGAAAAGTTGTATTGAACAGGACTAATTTCTTTCTTGATAAGTAAAACAAAGATCATCTAGTTTTGTTTTGCTTTTTATCTTTTTAAACAATAAACTTATTTAAAATGAATTTTTTTTAAAAACATCTCCATTCAGTTTTTAATCAAATTTAATTACACTGTAATATCAAACATACAATTTCTCAGTGACTAATAGGGCAACAAAAGTTCTGACAGAAGTTATTCCAAACCATTAGCAGAATTTTTTAAGGCATTTATTGACATTTGAAAACCTTTCTCAATGTTATCTTGTTTATACCTGAGCTTTTCAGATATTGAAGTGTTTTCAAAACTTTTCAATTCTTCTCTGTGCTGCCTGGAAATCCATATATGCTTTTTCAGTTTTCTTTTTCAAATGAGAGTCCTTGAAATTGTTTAGATTTTAAAATATTTGTGTTAATTCTGTCTCCTCAGTTAACTGAGCCTTCTTATATGATGATGATGACTCAGAAGACAATACATTATAGTAGCCAGAATAAACCTTAGATTTTGACTTGGAGTCTGAAGTAATCATTACCTATTCCTTTGGATTTTTAAAATAAATTCAACTGGATTCACATTACACTCAAGGCAAATAAGTACATATTTTTTGTGGATTTGAAAATACAAAAAAAAATTTATTCTACAGTATGCTCAAGGTACTACATGACTAGTTCTGATGATTTAACCTTTGTGTAGAGATTCAAATATTTACACCTATTGAAGATCCTACATTATAAATCAAATAAAAAATTTGCAGTGAACTTAGTGATCAAGGTCCATCCTAATTTACAGAATTAAATTACATAGTTGCTACTAATTAGTAAAAAGATTAAGAGTCTCATGTTTGAAGTCATTTTTTCCTCTTTATGTTCATGTTGATGGAAATTCCATAACCTTATTGTACCAAACTTGTGAAAGGACTAATCTCTGAGAAGCTGAATCTTCCAACTGAATGTATATTTAAACACTAGTAACTAAGTAAATGGCATGATACATAGTATAACATAGTCATGATACAGGGTAAGATTATGTCAAAATAGATAAATATATTGCCATGATAACAAAATGTCAATATGCTTTTCAAGATTCCTGACTAATATAAATAAATAACTTTATTTTAGGTCAGATGAAAGTGATATTTAGGGGAAAACAAAACAAAACAAAACATGTATTTAACACAGACTTATTAATCCAAAAGGAATGATGGGGAGGATGTTCATTGTTTTCATCAAAAAATCTTTCATGTGTCTGGAGTCTGAAGAGGAATTGGTCTAATGTAGACAATGTAGACATCTACTTTTTAACACTGAATCTATCTTTATTTAGAGTCAGAAGAGAACAAAAAGGTATTTTTAGGGCACGCTTAATCTTTAATTTTAGACTAAAATAAGTCAGATGACTCATGGTCTCAAATGTGTACTTTTTCTTGACTAAAAGAAAAGCCTAAATGTAGATATATTCAATGCATAATTGAAAAAATTGGATGTGATAAATTTACGCAAAAAGTCTTTGAGAAAGGAGTGAATAAAATCTTGCCATTGTGTGAAGAGTTACAAGATCATAAATGTGTTATTTTAAGTCAAATATCATGTTTTCTCTGGAAAAAGTGACTCTTCTAAAATAAATATAGCAACAGAATACTCCCTGTCCTTGGACTTTGGCTATTTATACTGCAAATCTATTCAAATCATGCCCAGTAACAGTTTTGGACCATGTCAAAAAGCATTTGCTTGATCAAATCCCACAAATAGTATGGTAGCTTATTAGCCAGAGACAGTTTACAACTAGCAGTGGGATGGTACCACCCAGTTTTGAAGGCTAAAAGAGGTTAATGGAGTGCACACAGTTGTCCACAATTCCAGAAAACTCTCTGGCAAATTACAGACAACAACATCATAGGCAGATACAGTCTCTAGCCTGTCAAGCTGAAGTGTACACAGATACAGTCTCTTCTGTTAAGAACTTTTCTATTTTATCATACCAGGTAAAGAACTTGTCCTGGTTCGAGTGAGAACAGAACTAGTTCTGTTCAGTGATTTTACTTTTCAGTTCAGTACTTCTAACTAACTGCACTTTCTGAAGTCAGCAGCCTGCTTTCACTGACAATGTCTGCTGCTAGCAGTGATAACACCCCACGTTTAGAGTTAGTACCAAGCATTGGTATGCAGACCAAGACCACCGATGGATCTTGTGAACCACATTGGGGGATGCAGGAAAGTGAAAGGCCACACCTGCAGGGAGGAGTGGATGGGGCAGGTGACCCCAAACTGACCAATGAGGTATTCCATCCCATATACATCATATTTGGTATAAAGCAGAGGGATCTGGAGGGTCTATAGATTTTGATTCTTCCTCTTTGCTTGCTACTTTTGTTTGCTTGCTAGTTTTGTTTGCTTGCTCACCCTCTTTCTGGGAGCTCCCATGCTCTTCTCCTGTCTTGGACTACTTTGCCAGCTTTGCTTGGCTCAGGTCCTCTTTTGGTTCCTTCCTCGGAGCATGCAAGGAGGACTCTGTCCATTCTGCTTTCAATCCCAATCAGTGTGTTCCTGAATCCAGTACCAGAATCCAGCTCCTGAACACAGATCTCGTCTGCTGCAGGGCCCAGTCTGGGACTCCCCTGATGCCTGGTCTACAGCATCAGCGGTGATGTAATTACCATCAGGAAGGTTGGCTTTGATACTGGTTTTGTATATAGTTGTACATATTCTATTTTATTATTATTATTATTATCAATAAAGTTGTTCTAGTTTCCTTTTCTAATCACTAAGTCTATTTCCCTTATTCCCTTTCTCTTCCCATTGTGGCCACCCTGACCCTAAACCATGACAGAACTGCACACCAGTAAGTCTCTTGAAGGTATAACACTATCATTTTATTGTTATTATTGTTATTATTACACATATGGCGACTGTATATTCACATGGCATCTCCACTACTTGCTATTGTCCTGGGAGGACACATATTTTGTCTGTTTGTGGTGTCTGAGGGTTTTTTTAATAATAAAAATATTTAACATAAGTTAATTTTATATAATCTCTAAACATTTATCTTCAGCATTTGCTTCATACTGATCCTATGATTCTACAGTTGCATGATGAACACCTATCAATTACAAATGAACCAGTATATTTCTTAAGCTTATTTAAATATAAAACACAAACCAAGTTATTTTCTAACAAAAAGATGTATATACACGAAACCTTTGAAATACATAGTAACAGCTGTTTTTCTTTGCATCAACTGTTAAAATGCTCCAAATTTAGAAATGCGACTTTGTAGAAAAATAAATAATAAAAGTTCAACTTTATAGGTTTTTTTGCAAGCTGTCAGGAAAACCAACAGCTGGCTTGCATATGCTACAATAGCTCTGTTTTCTTACATGACATGAAATGATACCATATGCCCAATTAGAGAACTGTGTGGAAGGAACATTAAAATATTGTGAGATCTCTCTTCATAAAGACGTAAATATGTAACTGAGTTCTCTTCTATTTAACAAACTTGAGGCTTAAGTTTCTTAAAGTATTTTTATATCTTCAGTACTAGTTTTAAGGTTTTAGGTAGGGCATCTGAAATAGTATCTTTACCTTTTCCCACTGCTACTGCAGACAAAAAACACAAACAAGTATAGATTGTTATCTTATAACTAATTTCAACAGAAAAGAAGCAGCAAACAAAATGTAAACCAAAGTCACTAATGATGAAGTCTAAAATGGAATATAACATTTGTCTCTCATGCTTTATTTAGAACTAACTGTAATAAAATAAAATATTTTTTATAATATTCAAGGTCATGAAATTAATTAGCTGTTTGTAACAAAAACAATTACAGATTGTGAAATTTTCAAAGATCTTGCCTATTCTGCAGGATGAAGGGAAAAATGTTTCCAGATGCTCACTGTGATTCTGATTTAGGATAGCCTGAAAAATCAAAATTTACTTAGATTAACAACACTCATAAATTTCCATTTATCCTCCCTGATATGCTTGTTCTGGTAAAAAGCAATTTCTCACTACCTTAGATAGACAACAAGCTTTAAGTTAAGCAGTTATTTATTCAGCTTTGGGTCTAATAAATTGTTGGTTGAAATATATTTTAAAACATAGTCTTGAATCACTTGTATTATTCTAGCTTTTATATCAATATATGTCTCTGAAACCAGTGTGATGCCTTGCGCATGAGTCATTACTCCATTATTCAGTCTACAAAAAACAATAAAGAAGCTGCTGATTTTGCTTCCTTCTGGTAACAAACCAGTTTTATTTAACTAAACCGTGGAATTTTTCTTACGCAGCCACCAATGTGGCTATCTTCTTTTAGAAAATTAATGAATGACAACATCATTTTCATCTGGAAATACCTAACATATGGAAATAAAAACAGTAACACATGTTACAGCTCAAAGCCAATACTATTTTATATCTTACTACACTTGTCTTAACATTTTATTTCAGTTTCCATGAAACTTGAAATATATTAAACTTAATTTGCTTTTATGGAAATAGAAAGAAGCAATAACTATAAACCACTCCACTACTTCAAATACAAAATTGAAGTCTTCTGGTAGGAACCTGTAGGAGAGAAAAGAGATAACTCAAGAAATCTTCACTGAAATTACTTTTATGTATGTTATTATGCTCCACAGGTTATTTTGTTTTTCTTTTTTTGGAGAAGGCATGGAAGGGGGAGATTATGAACATTTCCATTAGATGTCATTGCCACAAATGGAAGATGATTAATATAACATGCTATGAGGAAAAAAGACATTTAGGAATAAAGTAATACACTGTCTATGACTTGGATTTTTATTTCCAACATTGACCTGTTAAGTTTTCTTAAGTGAAGCTTTTATAGCAGTATATCAACATTGCTACTGATGAAAAAACATTTAAAATACTTTTTTTTTTCCTTACCTTTTTTTAACCAAGGAATAATATAATATCACAGGAAGTAGAATGTGAACAATTAAACTTAGAAAAAGACAGTTTAGATATCCAGACCCCATCAACCATATTGCTAAGGGGTTAACCATAATTGCTTAAAAATATGGCCTAAAAATAAGGGCTAGGTATTTGAAGCATTTTCATAAGGCTGAAGAATCTGATACAGATCTTAAGGAAGTCCAGTGTCTTTTCAGATCACTGGCTTACAGACAAGTGTCAAGAGATCCTGATGATGAGACCAAAGAATTATGGGTTTGTTTATCTTTTAGTATTCAAGCAGCTGAGACTCATAAAGACAGAACATCTATACTCTTAAATTTAAGGGTATACATTTTTAATTCCACCACTGATTTCTGTGACCTTACTGTATTTTTTACAAATCTCATACATCCTAGTGTGTATTTTGTATTATTAATTTACTTGTATCCAAAGTAACCCCCAGAGGATGTTCTAATTAACTTTTCTAATGTTATTTGGTTTGCACAATTAGGTAGATATACAACCAACTCTAAAGATTAATGTAGAGCTTCAGTTGAGCACTTCTGAAAAATAAAGTGGCTGGTAGTTTCTTCATCTTAGCCTGACCCTTTGTGCAACTTGACCTTCCCACAATGAGGTGGTATTTAGAAGTAATAATCATATTCACAAACTAATTCTAGCTCTTCTAATTCCCTGACATAACTAGAATTACAAACTGAAGCAAACAATAGGTTACTTTCATGCAAAGAAGCTTTTCAAAACCAGATTCATCTAAATGCTTTGATAAAATATCTTTCCCTGAGACACCCAGATCCTGATCTATCATGATAAAGTGTTTTCTGGAGATTTTTAGTGAAGTCTAATAAGCTTTCATCACTTTGATACTTAAGACATTTCATGGACATGTGGGAAAACATAGTTTAAAATGTGTCAAAACTGAATAATCAATCCTTGCTTGTTTCATTGAGATGGCAAATAATGTAATTAAATGTGCTGTGTCTTGTTGACACTTGAACACACTCCTTTCATCTGGAACTACACTTGTGATTTAAAGTTAACCATAAACAATATTCTTCCCTTTCTTCTCTAAGTGCCAACTTACTTAAAAGCCTGCTGACATATGGTGAAGCTGTATCAGCTGAAAAAAAATCAATTAAAGTAAGCTTGTAAAGAAAGAGCTTTCAGAAGAATAATTTATGTAATTTTCAGTAACAAATACTGGTATATCACTTTGACATTTCAC
>JANIJG010022672.1:13056-40165 GCA_024611175.1 Megaceryle torquata | reverse complement strand
GAAAAGAAAGGAAAGGAAAGGAAAGGAAAGGAAAGGAAAGGAAAGGAAAGGAAAGGAAAGGAAAGGAAAGGAAAGGACTCATCCAACAATTGAGAGTGGCCAGATACACACATTTGACATACACATGAAGAATTGTTAAGAACTTCAGACAGTCCATACAATATATTCCAGCAGAGACATGGGGAATAGGCACGTATCAGTCATTCAGTCTAATGACAAACAAATCACTCTGTCAGTACTCAGATTTGAGACAGTGTGGTTTTGCAAACAGATGGGATGCCTGTTACCATTTCCTAATAGCATTTAAATAATCCTTTATTTGTTGTTTTGGTTGAAATATCCATTTGAATATCCATGCTGTGGAAAAGTGAACAGGACAAAACTTTGCATTGCAATGTTTTAGCAGAGTCTGAAGCACTGGCAAATAGCTGGATGTACAACAGCACCATTAACTCTGGTTAGTAGCTCCAGGCCAAATGCTGATCTGCAGTTCTCTTTTAAACACAGAGGCAGTAAAATGAATGACAAGGGAATGGTAAGAAAAACCATACTAAGGTCTCAGCATCTGATGTTTCTTCCTTTTAAATGCATAAGGATTTAGGTTTTATTTTTTCTCAAAAAATAATTTAGGGTTTGGTTTTTTGTTTTTTTTTTTCTAAAGCCCTTTGGTTTTGCAGTGGTGCAGAGCTCCTAGTTAGGAGTGTAATTAATTAGGTCATCAATTGCTGAGGATATCAAATGAGCTTTTGCTCATGAAGAAAAGATGGCATTGCCTCTGAAACACTTCAGATGACATCTAGGAGATCTGCATCTGAATTTCCATGCTCTTTTTACTCCTGCACAATCACTGCAAGACCTGCAGATCAGCCATGTAATTTCTTTCCCCTGTTGTGGCTGACACTTGCATTTTTCCTTCTGAGAGGAGCTTGGCCCCATTAGACATCATACAGGGCTCAATTATAGAAACAACAGAGGCTGTTTCAGTATTTGTAGATCTGTGAAAATCTGGTATTGCAACTCTGATTATGACTGACAGAAAGAGGCGTGTTTGCAGCAGTCCAGAGAAATCAGATATATCAGAGAAGAAGCAAGAAAGGAATGATTTATGTAGCTAATATGGACCTATAAACTTAGTGAAAACTGCAAGCTCATCATGTTTGAGCAATAATTATAAAAAAGAGTATTGTGCTCTGTGCTGCCTCTAAGAACTTGCACTGACCATAGAGCAGCAATGAGTGCTCCCTTCCTCTACTGAGCAAGTTGGTTGGTTCAGCATACATCTACCAAGAATGAGTAGATGTAAATAAAACCTGGAGGGTTTTATAGTATGGAAAATGTTGTCCAGCTTAGTGGTACACCAGTGAAACAAGCTGACCAGAGCAGAAGGGCATGGTGCCTCTGTCTTCTTCTCTGCCAAGGTGGTGCTGGGGCAAGGTGGTGCAAAGCCCAGGTGTCTGAACTCATCTGGCAAATTCAAGCAGCAAAAGTAAATTGACACCTACAAGGACAGAGTTGGAAAGTGCTGATGAAACCATGAGGGTAGGAACAGGCATGACATTGCCCCCCTTTCTTTGGGAAGTCCAATGAAAAAGGGGTCATTCCTGGCATTGTCTTACTCACAATGACTATGGTGTTGCTTTGGCCCCTTCTCAACACGTGATACTCTCAGAACATGGCAAATTGACAGAGATGTGTAGTGAGTAGAGAAGTAGGAGTGTAGTGAGAAGAGAAGTAGGTCTTGGCAGGGAGCCCCTGGGGAGCTGTGATGTGGTCCTTTTCAAAACCAGAGTAGCATCATCCCTTACTGTCCCTTGCTAGAAACCCAGGTTTGAAGGCAAAATATTCTGTTTTTTTATTGTCAAGTTCCACTTGATTTTTGAGTGAACAGAAAGGAACACTGGTTAGGCAGTGTTCTTATGGGAGCAAATGGAGTATAGGCACCTGGACTAGACTGTTTGCAACTAGATTTAGGGCTGGATGGTTGTCTTGATTATTTTTAAGGAATAACACAAGCTTAAGTTCTCCTCTTTGGTATTTCTTGAGGGTACAGTGTCGTCCCTGCCAGAGCATGGCTTTATGTACATACAGGGCAGATAGGAGATAACTGTGCCTCTATAAGCGACCTCTATTTACAGTGTGCACTTCTTCATCCAAGATGCTCTTCTGTCTTTTTTATTAATGATGCATATTTGGAGGTTTCCATTAATGTTTATTTACTGGATTTTAATGGTCTTTCCTTGATTATGAGTGCCTTGGCAGAGGGAGTTGATAAATTTTTTTCTTGCTAGTGTTGGCTTAGTCTGGCTTAGTCAGATGAATTTAATCATTATGGTGACATCTGGCAATTTTGCAAAATAGAGCCCATTAGAAGTCACTTCTTTTTAAAATCTGAAGAATTACTCCTCTTTAGATCTTTTTAGTATATTCATAACCAAGATTTGCAATAATAGCATTGTCACAGATTATCATAGTCAGGCTGTAGACACCTGAAAACATATACAATATACATCTTGATACATTAATGTAATTAATACATTAATTAATTAATTTTGTTTGAGGAGTTAAGGTACTTTATTATCTTCTATTTATACTGCAAATATTATTTATTATTATCAATGTTACATATTATTGGGGTGGATTAATATTTCTAATATCTTTAATCTAATTTCATATTAAAATGACACATTCTCAGTTCTGTCATAAATTTAAGATGATGGTTGTATTGCACCACCAAAAAAGCAGCTGCACAGCTGTTGACATTTATATGCCATAAACTAAGAATTAATGTGTTATAAAAGGAAATTAATAAAATGCATTTATCAAAACTAGAAGGGTGAAAAGTAAGGATTATAGCACTGCTACTTCTATTTACTTTTATAGATGACATATTTACTTTTTTTTTTTTTTTAAATCCTGAAATTAGATGTCAGGTTTGCCTATCCCTGCCAATCAGTAGAACATCTATCTTCCCAAAGTTTGGTGTGCAGTCACTCATCAACACCTTCTGAATATCTTTATAGGTTCTTGACAATGCTGTCTCCTCCACCATGAAAGAGATTTATACAATAGAATAGCTAGACTTCTTTCTTCAAATGTACAGTCATGCAGTCAATACTGAAGAAACAGATAATGGGAGCAGTGTCTATATCCAGTCCATGCTCAGAGTTAAGCTTCCTAATCTTGATAATTCTTGCACATAAACTACCCTAATATAAACTACAAGTTAAGAAAATTAAGGCTTCTATTGTATATCCAGCACAAAAGTGGGTTTAGAATAAGCTATCCGGAGATCATACTGTCTCTCTTGCTACCAGTGCACTGAGCTAAGATGTCTGGTTTTGTTCTTCTACCTGGACTATATATACAAATATATATCATATATACATATATTTTATATATATATCTGCTTTTAATTTATAACCACTGTTTCTTATTTTCCTTCTATGCAGCTTCCAAAAGAGCCTGTCTCCATCTTCTTGGTAATCTCCTCTTAGGTATTGTAAGGCTGCTATTTGGTCTTCTTCAAGCTTTTTCACTCAGCCTCTCTTTATACTTCATGGGCTCTATTCCTCTGACCATCCTCTAAATTTGGTTAACTTCATTAATACCCTTCTTGCCCTGGGGAGTCCAAAACCAGATGCACTATTCTAGCTGTGGTCTAGCAAGCACCAAGTAAAGGGTAGTAATGGCTTCCCTCAGTCTACTGGCTATGCTCCTGTTATTGCTGTTAAGGATGCTGTAGCCTTCATCACTGCCAACTGTCTGCCAGAATACCCAAGTACTGTTCAGCAAAGCTGCAGCCTAGCTTAGTCTCCAACCTGTACCAGCACAATTTCATTTGTTCAATTTAACAAAATTCGCAACAACCAATTCTTTTAGCCTAAGTGCCTCCAAGTGGTAGCCACATCCTCAAGTGTGTTGACTGCAACCTACATTTTGGTGTCATCTGCAAATGTAAAGAGGGTGCATTAGAAACTTCATCTCCAGAACTGCCAATGTTAGTGTCAGTGGCAAATCAGTTTTGTCCTTCTAGTCTTTAAGGCAAACACTGTAAAAACAAAACAAAACAAAACATAAGAGAAGTACAATTAGAAGTAAATGGCACACAAATCCCTAATAAATATTGCCTGAAAATAATGACATGAATACTATCAACATAGCTGAGCACTTCAGTGGCTGACAGATATTTACAGAACCTGGGCCTTCAAGAACATAAGTTACATGAGTGGTGACGAAACAGCCATACAAGGTATGCAGGAAAATGCCTGCATTTCTTGCTCACAGTTTACAACACAGCCATGCTGCACTCCTGTGCCAGTGGTGAGACAGAGAACCCCATTTCAGTCCTGCTGCAAGTTGCTTGGCCTTAATAACTCACATTATCATCACTTCTCAGCCTCGTGATGAACCTGGGCATAACACAATGAGATAGATACTATTTGAGTTCTGGCATAAAAAGTTAATCAGCTCTTCTCCTATGTTGTCTATGTTCAACAGTGCAAAATGTGCAACCCTAAAAAGAGCAGGAGAACAATGAAGACAGTCTGAAACACGTTCTTCAGGAAGCTGTTTCTTCCCAGTGACTTCAGCAGGAGTTTATTATTTATTTTAACTGTTATGTGGAGGTATCTCAATTTGCATAACAATATATACACTTGAGGTCTTTTACTTAAAGGATATTCCTGTGAAGGAAGAAAATGTATGTCTCTAGCCAAGCTATAAGAACAGAGAATATACCAGATATGAAGGTCTTTTCCAATTTTTATTTCATCTTCTTATAGAGTTTTTGAGCATTTTTGTATTTGTCTTTACCTTTGGATTTTTCCTAGAGATTAATATTAGAATATTGAAGAAACAGATCCAAAGTTGTCAGATTCATCTGACAGCTCTGCTGCACTGGCAAAATAAAGAATAAGTATAGTTCATCTGTATAAAAGAATGTTACAGGGTGAAGCCCCAGAAAACAGAAGGGACAATGACAGAGAACAATACCTTTTTGATCACCTCCCACAAGTCCAAAATTAGTTTTGGCAGGCTTGCTTTGTCTAATACTTAACAACACATAGTCACAAAGAATCTTCATCTAGCTAGTTTATCAAAATGATGATCTTGTATCTACCAAACCAAGGAAAACATTTTATTTAAGTTTACCTATACATTTATTTGCATATAGTTGCATATAATGAAAATTCTGACTCCACTACATCTTATCATCTACTATGCTATAACCTAAATATTGGAACTGCATAAAATTATTTAAAGAGTAAAAGAATTTATTTCCAGGTATTCTGTAGGATAAGGAATAATTCATCCCAAGGTTGTGGTAAAAAATGTCCGAAATTATTCTGAATATAGGATTGCATTTATATGGACCCGAATTAGCCCACATAAGAATCGCTTTCTATATTTTAAGATTTTATCAATTCTGAGCTTTATATTTAGATAATTTGAATGTCTTAAAAAACCTTGCATTCTTGGATCATTGTGTCAAGGGTATTATCAAAAACTAGGTATGTGAAAATTCACAGATTTCTTGCCCTTTAATAGGAGAGTCTCTTGAGAAACAGCTGTGAAGTATTTGGAGTCTTTTCATTAGTAGTCTTCTTATGGCTACTTAGCTTCAGCTTTACCCAGGGAGGAGCTTCTGTCATTATCATTTCCCCAGCATCTACAATACAAATCTGTAAACAGATAAAGGACAGCTGGGTTATAAGCTACTTATTATTAGTCCTTCCAACCCCAAAGAACTTTTGTGTGAATGCTGTAGGTTATCATTTATCCACCAGTGTTATAATCCATGGCATATTCCAATACATCTTACTGGGTTGGCTTAAAAAGATGCACCATGAAGTTCTTAATAGGAAACCTAAAATTATCTAAAATAACTGTCTACAGGGGGTAAGTGACTTTTGCAGCATCCCAATAGCTAACTGGAAATAAAGGTTTTCCTATGTACTATATTTCAAAATATAATTCCACAGGCACATGCTGGTCAAAATGACTCAGCTGCAGCTCTCATTTCTCTATCCTTTCTTCTTGTCACTATTATATGGGAAAAGGCTGCCAAAAATAAAAGCTGACTAAAACTTCTGTGCTATTTTATTTTTCAGCACAAAAATAAAAACTATTCAAAATAAAAATATGTCATCAATTTGAGTGAAATACCCCACATTGATGGAAAATTGCAGAACTTCCAGAAATGTATTTAGAACTGTTCAGGCAGTTGAAAGATTGATATTTCAATTTGTTTTATTTTGAGACAAAAGTAAATGTTGAAATACTATATATATTATATAGGAAAATAATTTCTGAACAGCTGCACTTATAAATAATTTCTGGCATAATAGTTAGACTGATAACAAAGTTTCCTATAAGGGGAGTATATATGTCAACATGAATTACTGGACTGGATTTCTCATAAACAGTGTTATCTATCTAATCTTGGATACTTATCATCATGGTATCTAACCATCAAAGAGCAAATATTGCTGAATGTGTTGCAAATGGAATAGAAAATTTAAAATATTACATCTCCTTGTCTTCCATTTGTCCAGCTCTGTTTCAAGGCTTTTCTTATATCTTCCTCTCTCTTATTACACTATTTTAGTTCATCAGATAGTCAAACTAAGTAGTAGAAAAGTGACGTCAGTGTAAGTTCCATAATTTGTCTAGGAAATAAGAGAGTAATAATAGAGAGAAATAATAGAGAGAAATAGAGAGAAATAAGAGAGTCCCAAGGTAATCTTCCTTCATAAGGAAATATTACCCTACAAAATGAAACTTTTAATAGGAATCTTCACACCAGTCTGACAAACAGTCATGACAGGCTTTTAAAAAACATTACTTAGAAATAGTCTCTGTGGTTCTCTGCAGTTGTGTTTTAGTAATTGATACTCTGCTCTTCTATAAGTTTTAAGTTGTGTAAAATGAAGAACAAAATCAAATGTGGTTTTAGGCAATATTCTGCTAAGTGAGCTTGGATGTAGATAGTAGAAATTATGCAAATCCCATGGTAAAAGGTGAATTCTTGCAGTCCTCAGATCTTATGGACATTTATAGACAGATGTTAATAAATAGTAAATGTGGAACCATTCAGTACAGAAATTGCTTGTAGGACTACACTCCATAATATGTGTGTCTCATAGGTAAATATGCTTATGCAGGTTAAAGCCCTAAAGATATTTCACAGTAGAACATAAATTCCTCATCTTTCCACACATACAAATAAATGCAAAAAACTTAACATTGATGTAGCTTGTCAAAATAAAATTCTTGTTAGCCATCAGGCAACACCTTTGTCTGGTGCTTTATCATCTTTATTAACAAAGGTAATGCTTTAACTGTGAATGCTTCAATTACTGCTATGTATCCTGTTCGGTATAATTATTTATTATGCATCTAAGAGAGTTTTCTTAATGCACTGCAGAGAGCATGGATAGTTTTTAGATATAGTCTTAGCATCAATGGCAGGCTTTCAAGTCTTGGTTGGGTGTTACCTTAGGACAAACTGCCTCAAGCCTCGATCTTTATTTAGACTTTATAAAATGTCACAAGAGAATAATTTGCTTTTAGAGAAAATTTCTTGACATACCCTGAAAGCAGGAATTAATATCAGTGGAAAGGTTTTAACACTTGCACAGTTCCATTTGCAGATCACCATTACTTCCACAGATTTCCTGAGAAGAGAGGTAGAAGTCACTTCCAAAACATAATTCCTATAACTATACTTCAGAAATACTTGTGAGATCTATAGAAAACTGAAGTCATTACCAAGTCCAAAGGGCTATAATTTAGATTAAAATCATATATCTAAAAAGTGTCCTACATCTCTTATAGATGACACTTTTAGTGATTTAAACTGATCTATTCTGTCCTGCTGCCTAAGCAAATCCTCATCGTTTTTCAGTCTGTGTCCTAAATGCCTCAGTCCAGTATTTTTCCCAAGAGAGCAACTAGAAAATGTTCAAGGCAGTTTTGGGGGATTTTTTGTTTGCTTGGTTTTTGGGGGGTGGCAGGGTTTTTTGCTTGGTTGTATTTTTTGCTTCTCAACAGTAATCTAGTAGAAGACAAAATTTTGCTGTGTCAAATCAGGTTGGCCACTTTTTCTCAGGAAAGCATCTCACCTCACAACTGGGGAAGTTGAATTTCTTTTCAGCAGAAAGGAGGGATAACCGGTACAGCAGCCACCCCAGGGCAGTGTCCTACCAACAGAACCACAAGAGACCCAGGTCTGATTGGAGGTTTACCTTGATAAATGAAGAAAGTGACTTAAACCTGGACCTGGCAGATAAGTGTCTCGTTCACACATCTATGCTTGGGCCACCCGTGAAAATCAGTCTGTATTTCATTACAAATAAGGAAAATAATGATGCTTTAAAGAATGGGAAATGGATTCTTCAAAGAATGGGAAAGTTGCTTTCTTACAGATCTGCTTTAATAGAGTCTTGATTCTTAATGGCTTTTTTATAATCTTTGGATCAAGTCTTCAATTTCTATGAAACTATAAATGTAGATATTGTACTTCTATAGAATTCAATTACATTTCTTCAGTTAACATATATAAGTATAGACGCATATATGTATATGCACATATTCTTCTGAGCCTTCCAAATTCTTTTCAAACTCAATTATATAAATTTAGCTGCTTTCATTACTGAGATTAACAAAAGAGAATACCAAAAAGAAATGTTCTAGCTTTTTATTAAACAGGCTATCAACTCACTGCCTATTAGTCCATTTGAGAAACTACAGTTTGCCAGTCATAATCATCCAAAGAACAGAAATGAGAGGAGAAAGTTTATCTGAGGGGTGATCCAAATAGGAAGAAGATCCCTGCATTCTGGGAAGTGAATTACAGCACCATCAGTTTGGGGTTACTATAGAGCAAAAATATTTTTACATTCTTCTTTATTAGGTAATACAGTTGTATGCTTAATAGTATATTCTATTAAATTCAGAAACCGTGAATAGATTTTTTTTTTTTAATTCAGAATTCACTTCCAAAGAATATTTAAATATGTCCCAGAAAAGTCCTTTTTCCCCTCCAATTAAGCCTATCACAAAAATTCTGATGGAATAGTCATCGCCTCTGCTGTGTGAACCTTGAATTATGAATTTCATTTCATTTTAGAAAGAGACAGGAGAAACCTTGAAGTAGGAATTATGTCACTTTCCAACACTGGTTCAATTCATAACCAAGGCTTTATAAATGAAGCACATCCATCCAAAGAATCCACTCAACAAGTAGCTAAACAGTTGTCATAATATGTATTGACATTTCCTATAATCATCCTTTTCAGAGACACTTTCAGGCATTTAGAAACAATTCAGCTGAGAAGTATTTGCTAATTTCTTAGATGGATTTATCATTTTCCAGTGTTATTAATATTTCCATTGTCAGATGTATATAGATAGGCCTGAGTGACAGAGGAAATTGTGTAAGCTGAAGATATGTCAGAATTGATTCCTAAATGTTTCATACCACTCTGGGTCATATCTTGGTGTTCTGTCACTATTCAGTACTGGAGAGTCAGAATCATAGATAAGGGAAGGGAAAGAAACTCAGTATAGTAAACACTTCTGAAACTCCCAACTCCACATTAAATTAATTGCCAGTGCAATTGATAAATGATTCCACAGGCTAAATTTTTAATACCCCAGTGCAAAGCATTCCTCTATCCATACCATTAGAAATATAGTCACAGGAAAAATAGAGTCAGCCTGGGGATTTTAACTTAATTTACTGTAAATTAACATAAACATTTGTTTAGCCCCTTGTCATCACTGCAGGCTATGCTCAGGCCCATTGGTGAGGGAAAAGGAGTCACAGGAGGTTGGGATCAGTGCATAGTCATTCCTTTATGCCACTCTTGCTTCTTACCCTTTTTATTCCTGTTTCTTCCTTATTTCCCCTGCTCTAACATGGGACCTCCACGTGTCACAGTCCCTTCAGAGACACCACTATCTCTACCACACAGCCACTCATGAAGATCTTACCTTATTGTTCCCATCTCTTGGCATTTACCTCCTTTTCTTACATGTGCTTTGAAGGCTGCCCCTGCAGCTCTGTCCACCCCTGACTGTACATCCCCCAAAGCCTTTCCAATTTGTGCCCCTCGTAAATATTTATTGTAACTTTAGACTTGTGTGTTCAGAGCACAAATGTTTTTGACCTATCTAAGCCCAGAGCAAAGTAGAAGAGTATCTAAAGATGCTGAAGGCACTCTACCCTCAACATATGTGGATTTCAACCCTCATCAAGAGCAAAATATTTTCCCCAATTTTAATGTCCAATGTTGGTTAAACATAACCTAAGTTCTTAGGACCTGATATAAATAAACAGCATTCTTCTGATTAACAGTGTTACGGGAATATTTTTATGGCAAACATATTTTATGGATGTTAGTATTAGACCACTGTCAAAGTTTTCTTTGAGTAAAGCTTCCAAGACTATAATATCTCTTGTCTGGGCAAAGAATAAAGATCACTTATTTTTCTTTCCTTCTGCTTTTTTAAGGGAAACTCCTCTAAAAAATGAGAGAAATTGTTATGAAATTGGTAGCTAACTCTACAATCTACTTTCAATATTGTTTCTCATATAATCACAGAGCAGCCACAGGTCAGACTTTAAAAGTTATTACCTTTTACATGATTTGAAGACTATCAATATGAAGTGAAACAAAGATGTCTAAGCCTATTTCCAATTAAGCTGTTGCTATTAACCCATAACTTTTACTGTTGACTGAAAGCATTTAATTTATGGTGAACAGGAAGAGAAATTACTTTAATCGCCAAGAGAGAAAATCACTTGAAGTTATAGTCCAGTCATATTGCGATAGAAAATGCTAAGAATCGACAATACTGTCTAGACTGAGGATACTTCATACGGGTAAAGTGTTATCTTGAGATTCCTCTGCTGTTAACACCAATATATAATGCATCAAAACCATGACAAATCAAATGCTGTTACAGTTTTACTTTTCAAAAAACATCAACAGGAAAAGTAATAACACGAGGGTAAGTCATTGTGAATTGGAAGGCTTGATCATTCTGTTTGGTTACATTGATTAGTTAAACCCAAAAAATCAATTGTGACCACTGAGAGCTTTAAATGTCCAGATGCTGCATCTTTGTGACCCATGAAATAAATTCTTTAATGGATGAATTGTTGTAGACTAGATGCATGTTTTAGATAAGAACAGACATAATTTCTATAACAAATGTGAAGTATTCCAGTTGTTAAGCAAAAACCACCAAGTTATCATGTTTTTAATTAATGACCAGTTAAATAATCTTCAGTGTTTATACAGAAAATTCTGAAATGACAGAAAGCATTAGAAATAAAGCATTCTTTAGTCAAACAGTTTATTCTCCTTCAGGGACTTGCTTTGACATAGTATAAACAGGGCTTGCTTCAGTGCAAGCGGTCAAATTTCTCGCTTGTTCAACTGCAACAGGAGCTGTGGATCGCTACTCATCCACAAAGGAAGGGCAGAACACCATTTTTTTTGGGGGGGCACACCCCCTCCCAGAGGTGGAGGTTTGCTTTGTATAACACCAAAGTGCATAAACCTCAGACACATTTTTATTATTTCCTGGGTTTGAGACAATATATAATAAGCTTCCCTTTCAGTACTGACTGGATCATTGCACCCTCAGAAAGGTCCCCCTACGCATACAGAGCATTGGTATCTGCTGGATAAGGTCACCTAGTAAAGATTTCCATGAAGACAGTCAAGCTGGTGTCATTGTGTGATAAAAACTACACCAGTCATGTTAAACTTTTCTTTTTTTTTTACTTGAATTATTCACAGAAAGATTATTCATACACATATTTCAGTATTTTCCATCAGCAGCACAATGTTACAGTATTCTTTATGTGATTGCTTTACTTTATTCTACTTTGAGAAGCATTTAAGCTTATGGATAGAGCTTTATTTTATGATGATCATCATAAAAAGGTGAGAAATTATGTGGAATAACGACATAAAGCAGTTAGAACAGAAAATTAGAGAGAAGGAATAAGAATATATAGCAAGGTATAATTCAGAATCATTGCTCAAGCTGCTGATGTTTATGATAAGGTACAACATAATAGCTCAATAGGCTAAATATAATAACTCAGAATATCTAAGCATGGAGATCGTAAACTCTTAACCTGACAGTTTAATAAAGTTAATTGTATTCATTCATCATTGCTATTCATTATGTTAATGACCACATCTTGGACAGCACTGATGGACATATGAACAGCTGTCCATAAGTCCACAAATAAAGTGTGTCTGCATTGCAGGAATCTATCTTGAACAGCAGCTGTTTGTTGATGGCTAAGGAAAATTAAGAACAGAGTGAGCATGTATAGTGTTTCCTCCTAAGACTCTTACAGACACCAATAATTTTCAGGTCAGTTGTGACATTAGGACTTGACACAAAGACCATCAAGATAAAAAATTACACTTATTACAATAGCATTACTGAGGCCTATAGAGAATTTTTGTCTCCATGTAATTCTCAGATTTCATAAAAAGTGATTTAGTGAGAAATTCTTCATTACTGACTAGTTCTAGGTAACTGGTTTTGTTCCTGTAGGTCATGATCCTGTAAGTTATTTGAAGATCAACTTATGTTTAAAAGGCTATTTTATAGTCTTCTGGTCTGAGAAAGGTATCATTTCTCAAAGCAAAGGACTATAAAATAGACTGAAGGGGACCTACAAGAAAACTGGAGACAGACTGTTTAGAAGGTTATGTAGTGATAGGATGAGGGGCAATGGTTTTAAACTAGAGAAGGGTAGATTTAGATTGGATGTTAGGAAGAAGTTCTTTACCATGAGGGTGGTGGAGCACAGGTTGCCCAGGGAAGTGGTGGAGGCTCCATCCCTGGAAACATTAAAGGGCAGGTTTGATGAGGCTCTGAGAAACCTGATCTAGTTGAGGGTGTCCCTGCTCACTGCAGGGCAATTGGACTAGATGACCTTCAGAGGTCCCTTCCAACCCAAGACATTCTATGATCTTTGATTCTATGAGTCTATGATTTAAAGCCTCATTCTGTGTTATAGCTAAACTCAGAGAATAAAATAATTGGATTCCCTTGCAGAACAGTCCTAGAAATGTAAACCTTAAGATTCAATGCATTTTTTAAACATTATTTTTATTTTTGTGGAACACATATTTTACATAAATGTTATTTCATTGTCTTTGCCACATTTTAAGGAAAACTATTTCAAAAACCAACCACATCTAAGCCAAAGGTTTTTAAAACACCATATACTGTCTCTGGCTAACAAAGAGAGTCTTAGAGGTCTTTAAGATGCAGGAACATATACTTTTAGAAACTCCCTTGAGGACAGGCAGACATTAAACACCATGATATGTAAGACACACTGCTGTCTTTGACAGAGTGAATGGCTGTAGCTGGATTCTGTCAGAGAATCTCTCCCTTCCTACATGAGGCCCAAGTTGCAAAAATAGCCCTTACTCTCAGCCCCCAGCAGTATGTATTAATCAGTGTGATTCAATAAACAGGAGCTGAAGATCCTCACGGGTCTGGTTTTAGAGTCCAGGGACTTGAAACAGCTGGTTTGCAGGTCACCCTGTTGGTGTGAAGTATGGATGTAGATAGAAGCTGTAGATAAGTTTCCATTCATTTCTGTGAAGCCCTTTGAACTGCTTGCTGCGATCACCTCAGCATTATGAGCCTTGCACTTCAGAAAACAGATGCTTCATTCAGAAATGTGCTTTCAGGCACTGTGTCTGCAGCTGATGGAAACCAGAAATTGAGCTGAGTGTCATGAGTAAACCAGCAGTGTTTGGCTTCTCTGAGTTTTGGCACACATGATATTTACTCCTCTACACATCTGCATGCAGTGAGTGGTCACTTGGTAAGCAAAGAGTAAGCACTGCTTAAAATAGAGGAATAAAGCACTGCACAGTGTGGCAGAAGATAAGAAATAACTATTCTTTATCTATAATACATCAGCAGTGCATTTCAGCGCTGGTTATAAATGGTATGACATTAAAGGTTTGTTTTCACTTCTACAAATGCAAAGGAAATTAAATACATCCACATACCAGGTATTTTCTTATCCACAATTTACTGTCCTATGAAACCCATCGTTTTCAGATAATGTACCTTAATATTAGCTAAAGTGGTTCTAACAATCCATTCATGGGGGAGACATAAACTTCATGCCATTTCTATGGGACAAAACACATGATAACAGAAGTGTGTGTCTTCCTTCAGACAGACGAGGTCAGTCAGTCATCCATGTAGTCATCCATTGTAACCAATACATAGAAACAGACACAAGACACTGGTTTTCTCTCCTTCCTTTTCTGCTCTGTCACTTTAGTAGCCATATTTCATGCATGAACATTGCAGGTTTCTGTTTCTCTATTGTGTGAGACACAGGACTGTGGGCCTCTGACCCATGTGATATGAAGTGGCTGAGAAATTTTCCAGTCACAGGAAGCAGCAGTAATCTATGTCAAACCTTCTGTCATATTATATTGTTTTTCCACTATGTTCTTAGTAAAAACTTCTCTGATTATGTTTCATTAATCTTGTGAACACTGCCTTGCAGTAAAAACAATTAAGCTCTAGACTTCTTTGGACCCAGTTGTATCTTGATGTGTTTTCTTCTCAAGTACCAATGAAAAGCAAAGATTGGCTGTTACCTTTGTTCTGCAATAGCTGCCAGGCAGCACTGCTACGTCCACTATAATAGGAAAACTTATCTGCCTCCAGGTACTTTTTTTTCAAATGAGAAAAATTCAATTGCAGATTCTTACTCCTAGTCTGGTATCTAACTCAGCAAGACCAACCTGAGATGGGCTTTGATGGTGCTGTTACAATTAAATAGCAAATCTTACATCTGGTGTCCATTTTGCCAAGAGCAGCTCAACCATTGAAAGACGGGACCATAGCCCTTGACATGAAGATTTCACTATTTGAAGATATAAAGCAGTCACAGATAAGAGAGGTGACAGAAAATCTGTGCATAAAAAGGAAGTGCTCTTGACAAATGCTTACTTTGGATTTTAGTTAACTTTGGTGTTTAAATATTAATATCCTATGTTTAGTCCATGTGCTCTAATTGATATGAATAAAATTTCTTAAAAGTACTGATTCTGGTGCTAATGGTAGCATGGGATATAATACTTGCCCTTTGTAGGCAATTTCCTTTGACATTTCTAGGAATTGTGCTTTCTACAGTTACAGCATTAATGAAGAAGGGGAAAGAGCACACAGAAGGATTTATATTACTAATTTCAGAGCTGGGGTGGACTTTAAGGTTATACAGTACAATACCGTTTTAAGACAAGAATGACTATAATATACCATAATGCCGCTTAAAAATCATGTGCTATAGAAATTCATACAAAACTAAAATACCAAGAAATACCTCCTTCATTGCTACATTATGAGTAAGTTGAATTCTCATGCTGCATTTGCAAATGTTTAAGAACAAAATTATGATGGCTAAATGCACAATAATTTTGTTTAGCCAGCTAATGCTTTCCAGTTTATAAATCAAGTGACAGCAGGAAGTAACAACACATTCCAGAGAAAATGAAATTGCCATAGAAAAATATTCTTCTGAAGAGTTTCCCTTTACCTATAATGCCAAGATTCTATTTGTAAACAATGACAGCTTCATTAAAAAAGATTGGAGTTGAAGCCCACTTCAAACTTACATTTTTCCTGTTTACTCAGTGATGTCTTCCATACAAGTCAATTACCATTTTGCACATAAAAAACTTTTCAAAACATTAATTCAAGTATCAAAGATCACCACAGAAGATCAGCTTTGTCCACCTGCCTCCACCTTTGGTGTGCTTTCTGCTCTTCCCTCAGCCTATCTGTGATTACCCATACTATTTATGCCCTTTCTCTGAAGAAAATCTCCAGAAAAAAGGAAAAAAAAAACTTTAAATAATTTAAAACATTAAAATTGTAAATCCTCTAGTGTCATTTCATTTTTTCCAAGTGATCTGTGAATACTGAGGACCAGGTTTTCTCATTCAGTTTTAAATTATCCTATCTTCAGATCAGGTGTTGGCAAAACTAGAGGAAGCTTCTGCTTAAAGCTAAAACAGAACTGCTCAATTTTTCTCTTAAAGGATTTTCTTATTCTCTAGGGAACTTTATTGCTCCTTTTTTAAATGGCTTAACAATGTGGCCTTCAACTTTCATGAAACCTTTCAAAATAATCAACTGCTGGGGGCCAGAAAAATTCATACCAAAAAGATAAAGCGATATTAACTTCAGATCTACCAGGAGTTCTTCATGACTGGGGAATATTGAAGATTATTTGTTCCATAATCCTCCTAGGAACTGCTATAAGGCAGATAGGTGGGTAGTACTATGAATCTTCCTTTTTGCCTGTCCTCAAAGTGGGTGTGATGACTTTTACCAGTCATTAGGAATCTCTTCATCATGACCTTTCAAAACTCATGACTGAAGCCTCACAGAGACACTGGCCAGTTCTCTTAGTACTCTTGGGTGCATTTGTCTGATCCCATAGACTTGTCTTTGTCTAATTTTCTTAATTCAATCTTTGTCTACTGCGGGTTACAGCTCACCAGCCCAGACCCTGCTTCCTGTCTACCTGGCAGCATGAGGGTGAAGAAGGTACTGAGTGCATAAGCCTTTTTTGCTGGCCTTTGCCACTGAGTCCTCCCACACCATTCAGCAGTGGACTCACTCCTAAGGGAACCTTACCCAGAAGACTTGAAAATTCCCTGAACAGATTCCTTGAGTATTAGCATGAAGCTTGCCTCTCCAGTACCCATACCTGGACTCGTCCCCTTAACCAGTTGCCTGTTCAGACCCCAGGCCTTCCCAGGTGCAAGTTTCCTACTTACTACCTAGTCCAGCTTTCAGTTCACAGTGAAAACATACCTGCACAGAACAGACAGCAAGGTCATGAAGATGACAACAATGACTTGGGACTATTCCCAATAGGCATCTGACACCTCCAACCTGGTTTAAGAGTGTAAAATGACATATACATATTCAGACAGGGCCAGGGAATAGGACCAGACAGTGCTGAGACTCTAATACAGATGCAGACAGACAGAATCTGACCCCAAGATTCAGGATTTTTTGTTTTCTTTATTTCAGTCACACCTTTATAATTGTTCACTTCCCTTGGAAGAAAAGGTAGCCGATTGAGAGGAAACTAGATTATCTCTTCTCCATTAAAAAAGCCTATTTACAAAGTGACAGCACTTCTCTTCCAAATGAGTATTTTTTTTCATTGTGCACACTTTAGCTATTGAAAAGCTTTGCATTTGATGTTTTGGATACTGCACAAATCTCCAGGGGAAAAAAAAAATCACAACTGTATCATTTTGACTTTGCAATTAGAAAAATGATACATTGACTATTTTGCAATAAATGGTTTTTAATCTAATTCTGAAATATGAACTAAATTATCAATGTCTATAATCTAGAATAAATACAAGGAGCAAATTGGAGAAATGATACTTTACAGCAATAAAGCATCATCAACTAATTCTTGTTAAACTTTTTATTACATTAGAACTATCATATTCCCCTCCATAGCAGAAATTTTCACCAAATTTATATTTACTCATAACTAGCAAGACAGTGTATGCCCATTCTTTGCACAAGTAAGTGGACAAGCAGAGTGTTGAACTCGGAAACTTCTTTCACACTTATCTACAAGGTTTGGAACAGTTCCTTAATGTGTCAATTAAATTGAAGGAACATCTAATTATTCCCAGTAAGGCACAGTTAGTGCCTTACTTAGGAAGTTATTACTTACTTAAGAAGTTATTCTATAGCCCATTACAAATTGTATTTGGAAATTGTTATTATAATAGTAATTCAAATAATTAGCTGTTGTGAGCTGCTTTCTCTCCACCTGTGTCTATTCTGAAGCCTCTAGATTGATTTGTTTTGTGCAGTATAAATAGTTCAGAAAGCAACACAGAAGTTATTTTTGTAGCTGCTTTGAAAGAGTTTATCATATTCATAATCATATCCAAGTATAGGGAGTTACAGGCAATAGAAATTACATGCATAAGCAGTGGGTGTTTGCCCTACATTCTGTCCAGGTATGGGATCTAAATTCATCAAATCCAAGCAAAATAAAGATGTCTGAAACAAAGGTCAATTTTGGCTCCTACTTACCCCTGAACTTGTACTATCCTTATGAGAAACTTTTTTCAAAAATAGTGTACCTAATTGTCACTGTGCTCCTACATGGCTAACCCTCCTTCATTGTTTAGTAGCCTTCTCAATAGAGGATCACACGAGGCTCTAGTCTAAAGCTGTTTATCCATGTGGTTCAGTATTTGTGGAATCCAATTTGATTCTACTCACTGACAGACCCAAGAGTGCAGAGATCAGTGTGCTTATATTTGTCTTCTAGAAATCTGTAGAAGTGGCATATGACAGTTCTAAAAACTTCCCTGATGTTGTTAGAATTTCTGGATATTGACAAAAACTTTTTTTTCTTTTTCTCTCTCCTTCCCCTTTTTTAAAATTCTGGAGCTTCAGGTACATAATGTTGTCCAAAACACAACATCTGACACCTCATTTCTTTCACACAACTTTAATTTTAAAACACAGGAATTTCTGATTCATTCTGAAAATTACCTATCTACATTTATTGCTTTTAATTTAAAAAAGGAAGAAAAATGCAGAAGTAATTTTATCTTGGCCTTTAATCTATGTGTTAGAGGTAAGTAATAAATTACTTTCTTCTTCCACTATAAAAAAATTACATTGCATGTCAATGTACATCACCTAAACAGCATCTTCACAGATAGAGTGTCAATTATTGTGAAATAGTCCCTCTGCATAGGAGGGAAACGTTCTGTCATAATTTTTTCCCTCACTTTTTAGACTGCATTGTAGTGGAAGGCTGAAGTCTTTGTTCTACATAGATATTAGAATTCAAAAGACAATGTTACTAATGAAGTAGACAGACAGGTAGCACAACTTAATTTGTAGAACAAATTTTGCAGATAGTTCACAATAGATGTCAAATTCCTACTTGTCTTATAAATCATTCAAGGAATATTCTTACAGAAATCTAATTACTTTCTACAAAATAGAAGAAGCACCACTTTTGTAAATGCAAATTATTGATGTTCCTGTAAGTGGAGATCAAATAAAATCTTTCCAGTGTAGGAGGATTCATAAAAAAAAAATTCCCACCTAGTCACTGCATTAAAAGGCATGAATGAAGTTCTGGTGAGAGATGGGAAATCAAAGCCCTGCCAGCGAGTCCTCCTTTCATCACAGGTGTGACACACAACTTCTACAATATTTCACTTCTAAAGAGATAGTTCAATATATATAGAGAAACAATTTAATACCATATCAGTTAAAAGTAAAATATTTTACTTCTTGCAAAAAGAACAGTTGATTCCCATGTCAGATATGTTACAATTTCAAGTTAGAAATGTGGATTCATCTTTTGATCCTGCATTAGTGATGAAATGGATGAAAATCTACTCTCTTCATTAGCCTCTTTCCTCATTAGCCTCAGTTCAAACTCTTTTCCTGTCCCAAGCTACTAGTAATTCAGAGAGATCCACTTGCAATATTTTGCTAAGAACATTGGATGTGAATCTTTGCTTTAAAGACCTTTGCTTCAAAATACAGAACACTGTGTAGTTACAAGAAAAAATATGCAGCACTGCACACAATGGCATTCAATTCATTCCAGTATATGCAGCCTAGATCTGGAGCCTTTCACCTTGAAAACTGGAAATTTTATAAATCAGATTTATCAACTCACTAACTGCTTACAGTATTCTGCTGTCACAGAATTTCTTGGTGCAACAATCTACCTAACTCTATAATCTGCCTATACTAGATGACTTTACTTATATTCAGGCTGTGACAGAACTGCTGTCACTTAGTGTCCTTTGGAATTTCTCTATGCTATTTTATTTGTCATATTTCAAAGAGCCTCCCTCAGAATTTGTACTGGTTTGTTTGGGGTTTTTTTAGCATGTCAGGCATTTCTTTTTGTTTGGTTGGTTGGTTTTTTGTTTGTTTTGTTTTGTTTTGATTTGTTTTGCAATATTTTATCATAAAATCCTTCTCAGAACTTCCTTTCAAATTCCAACGTTCTTTTTCAGTAGGAGCTAAGATTTCAAAATTACTAGACCTAAAAGGATTTATCCATCACAGTACTGTATGTTCTCCATTCATAAAGAAAAATAATTAATCAAATCAAAACCACTATTAAATTGTGCTGCTGGGCCTACAATTGCAATTGCTGAACTAAATTATTTTGGTTATGGTATGTAGCTAGTGGTGTCTCCCATGTTTTTTAATACTCTCAGTTTCATTAGTAATGAGGTAGGCAAGTAGAGAAAGGAACAGGTCCACTAGAGGGGTTGCAGCTGAGGAAAGGGAAGGAAGAAAGGAGACAAGAGAAGGATGGACATTTGAAATGAAGCTTAGAGACCAAATGCAGAACTGAGGTCATACACTGGAGTTCAGCTCGATTGCTCAAAAATATGGATTCATTCTGTATTGCCTGTCTTGATTTGCTGTCTCATATCTGCCTTTTCCAATGAGAAATTTAAGTTATACATTGAGAATTAAGTCAGAAGTGGTCGAGATATTCAAGAAATAATACAATAAACTGTTATTCAACCACCAGGACATTCCCTTAATGGTTTTCCATCCTTCTGCTGGGCTGGAAGTACATACTAATAGCAGAAGAAGGATCATATCTGCTCCCGTATCTTTCTCTCTACTGCCTGTTCTTGTTATAAATGCTTTGGCAGTGTCTCCCTCAGACACTGAAATTACCTCAGTGACATCCAGGATATCAAGACTGTTGTTCAAAGGCAAAAGTACATACTGTTCATAAATGTTAGCCAGTAGCCAAGTTATGCTTTTACCTTAAATATTTCCTTTAGTAAATGCACAAATATACCCTACTAGGAGTCAAAAATTGAAGTGTTGATAGGACAGTTTACATCTGAAAATGCCTTGTCTGACAAGCTGGAGCCAAATTCGTCTTCAGTAAGACTTAGGGGGGATACACAAAAGACTTGTTCTTTTTTTCTGTATTACAGGCACCGAACGATACTGCAGATTACTCTGAACAGCCACACTCTTGCTTTCCAATGCTAGTAATTTGTGACCATCTCAGAAGACACTGTCATTGGTACAAGATTCTGAAGATTTTGGTTCTTCAAATATATTAAGCAATCTGAGATCAGCCTTGCAGTCCTAGCAAAGAAAGCAATCTGAGAAAATAAATTAAAAAAAGGTTTAAAAAAAAAAAAGAAAAAAAGAAAAAAAATGCATTCATCTTTCCTTAATTGAACTTTCTCAGCCAAACCCACACAAAATTCACAGCCACCATTAATATTACACTGTTTGACTCATTCCACTTAAGTGTCTCATTTCATTTTACTTTTACTTCAGTTCTTGCTTTTTTTCCCTGATGGAAAATCATCTTTCTGCTTTCAATTCCTTCTACAATTTCTCACTAGAAACCACACTTTATTTGTACTCATAAGCATGCTGTCTAATGCTGTCACTACAAAATGAAAACTCACTGATGCTGTATCACTGTGATTCAGAACAGACTTGGACCTATAATACCCACTGGACTGTATTTTCAAGCGCTTTGCTAACATCTTAGCTAAGAAGTGAGAAAACTAGGTAAAAAGTATCTAAATCTTTGCCCTATACTAGCTGACTGGTCTGAGACACCTGTGACTTCAGAAGGATGCTACATAAGCCTCCCCTGTTTATGTTTTGCCGTAAGAATTAATCACCTTTTGCATGATAAATGGAAGGTTTGAGCAGGAAAAGACAGAGGAAGTCCTGTTTTGCACAGAAAAAGAAATCAAGGCTTTCTGAAACATTTTCATAAGAATAATGAGCATAGAACATGCCTTCACCTCAGAGTAGTCAACATGAGCTTTATCTCCCATATAACCTTAAATCATATCCCTGTTTCTCTTCCTTTTTTTCCCCTCACTATGAGATCTCTCTTGGATGTGAAAGGCTCTGAGAATATATTTCCACCTATGCTGGTGAAGGGAGATTTCCTCACAAAATTTTTTGGTCAGAAGTTCCCCTCTTTAAACTCACCTTGATTACAAAAAGATATGAATTTGGTAACGTATACCATTCCCTGAGAAAATATGCAAAATTTAGATTCAGATTCACTGCTGATTCAGGTTTATTATATTACAGGAGTAGCTGACCTGCCTTTTCATTTGCCAGTTGGTAAGGGTTATCACCATGGATCAGTTCACATCTGTTACCAACTCACTTCTTCCTCAAGACTCAGCATTGTACCAAATCACATCCAAACATTGCTGGCTCTCAGAAGGCAGCATGCCAAAAGGAATAATTGTAAAACTGACCATGGAAGTATATCTGAATGTATTGAATATTTGATCTTCTGATTAAATGTTGAAACTTTCCACTGGAAATATTTTTCACCCTGATGACCTGGTGGAACCTTTTATTTTATTTGGTTTTGGTGGGTTTTGTGTGGGTTGTTTGTGTTTTGGTTTGGTTTGGTTTGGGTTTTTTTGTGATGGTTTGTGTGTGTGTGTTTTGTTTGGTTGGTTTTGTTTGTTTCTGTTTTGATTTGTTTTGTGTTTGTTTTTTTTTTTTAATTGATACCTAAAGACTAGAAATATTTCTTATGTTCAGTCCTATGAACTAACTAGAACAGAAACAAGGAAAGCAGTAGTGTATGACACACAAGGTCCAAGGTTTCATTCAGTAAAGTTTCTAATTTGTCTAAGATGAGAAATTATTCCTTTCACCTAAATAACATTTAATATTTCATTCATATACATCGCATTGTTTATGGAACAGAGAAAATTTTCCTGCCACACTCTAAGCTGTCCAGACATTAGACTATAACTTTGCTCTGTATTGTATTTGCCCAATTCTATGACAAAAGTCAGACAATGATTCACACTAGGATTTGGTAGAAGTCCTTCAATACAACATCAAGTAGGTATTAGACCCAATTTTTCACTTTTCACAGCATAACATTTAAACTAAGTAATCTGTCATGACACAATAAATTCAAAGCACTAGACATCCCGCTGTTAGGAATTATAGCTACCCAGATTTGCTTGTTCTTTTTTGCCCAGTGCCAGTTTTTCAAAATAAGTTTTTTTCTGAGTGGCAAATGAGAATTCCCACTTGTGTAGAAAATACCCCATGTATTCTATGAAAATCTTGATGATAAATTATTATTTTATGCACTGAATGTCAGATTAAATTTCTGATGCCCTCTTAATTATACAAAGATTTCTGTAAAACTTGCCTTTGTTTTCTAATGCTGATGATCATTTCCACCTGGAGTCTGAATTTCCAATTCAAACAATTTCCCTAAGAACAGCTCCCCATCTCAGGAGATCCCTGGTTTATTCCTTAGGCTTTTCTACCCTTTCACTAAGGTCTCAGAAGGGGACTTAAGTAATCTCATTCCTTCAGTTTCTCCTCTAGGGATATGGTAGAAGTTACTGGAGTCAGTGTTCCTCCATTTTCCATTTGCTTGCCCTGGCCTTTTTTCCTCTAAAAGCCAGGCCTACTTATCCTGCTAACATAAGTTATTAAAGCAGAACGGAACTTTTCTAAAGACAATTGCAATTTAGAGTTGTAGACAAGGTGAGGAGGGTTTTATCCTGTTTGCTTTTAAAATGGTAATTATTAGTTCTAGTTATCATAAATTTATATTGCTGAAAAATGAAGTCAAGTAATTCTTTAATTTGAACCATAAAACATCCTCATAAACCTCAGACAAAATAAAATTGCAATGATTCATTTCCTTCTCTCTGAAATATTATATTGCAATTTAGGAGATCATATTTGATTGTAGAACAATGGTTAATTTAAATACTATAAAATCGGGGATATTTTGTGTAGTTAATGTTTTACAAAAGCTAAATATACTCTAGCAAAGTCATTTTCCTAAAATTCATTAACATTAAATGATCAGAGCATATAATATCAAAGACTTTGTAGTTAATTACAACATGTCTGCTCTATAATTGAGGGGGTTCTACTTTATATGTAACTCCTAGCTGAGGTAAACACATTGTCTGGTTTGGGGTTTATTTTCCTGATAAGCCAAGTCCTACTGAGTAATCAGGAAATATCTATGTTTCTTTCTTTTCTTTCCCTGTTATTTCAAGTCATGCACATTAAAGTAGCCTGTAGTTTAATGTCTAAATCACAACTGAACCCGTAATTTTGAGCTTCTGTGCAAAAAGCCACCAATAATCATCTGATAGGTCTACTAGCAGAGTTTAGCACTCCATAGAGGATGCATAGGAGGGGAGGAAAGAGAACAAATAAATATAAATCCCCCGGTACACAGTCTTGTGGAGCTTCACATTGCACTGTATGACACTAACACTCTGTTTTCAGTCCTTCAGCTGTGTCATTGTGATACTCCTTTTACCAGAAGTTTACAGTTTTGTAGACCTTTATGGAGGGCCATGTTTTCTTACCATGGTAATACCCGTCACTCCAACAGGACACAAAGAGCCATCCAGCATAATGTGGTTAAACGTTGGATTACAAAGATATAGAAAAATTAGAAGGTAAATTTGACTTTTTGTTGTTATTTCTTTCTGACAACTAGCCTGAATCTTTGCCTATTTAAGGAAATTGATGATGAATTTGAGCCGCAGAAAGATACAGACCCTTAAAAATGGTTTACAAAGGCAAGTCAATCCTCATTTCTCTCAGGTACTCCTGTGTTTACAACCTCACTGCAGTCACAAGTTTCATGTTCCACTTTGAGCTATCAATTAGAAGAGTTTCACCTCAAAACAAAAAATTTAGAGCAGTTGTCTGTGCTTATACATAACACTTGGGTGTCTGAAATGTACTTGAAGATCTACAAATAAGAGAAAATCAGTTTCACAAGTAGATATTATTTAATAGTCATTAGTTTAATGAACCAAAGAACCACATGACTGGAGAAACTGAATTATTGAAAGAAAACTAAGAAAGCCATTCTTTTGTTTATCTCTCCATTTCGAGGCCTTAAGTCTCTTTTATTTTTCCATATACTTCTTTATGCTAAGCAAAGATCAATCCAGAAAAGGCAGCAATGTATAACTGTTAAATTCATGATGGTTCTTTTCCTTAACCGTTAGATTAATGATGTACAGGGACTTGGTATTTTCATCTCTAGAGGTGAATTATTTTCTACAGAAGGATTATCTTTCACTAAACCAGGCTCAGCAGCTTTCCAAATAAGTTATGCAGTATGAGGTACTACAGCAGCAACCCGACTTTCAGTAATTGTTAACATTTACACCATTCTGCCATTCTGCTCTTTTTAATAGTTTGGGGATTATTTTTTTTTTTTTTTTTTTTTTTTTTTTTTTTGGTAGAAGCATGTGAGATTTTAAAATTTGTTTCTTGCTGTTGTTATTGATAAAGAAATGGCTTTTCTAACTAGATTTCAGAAACTCAAAATTGCTGCAAAAAGCTTACCAACATGCTGCTGCTGCTGCTGTTGATACGTCATTAAAATTCTGGTAGTAAGTTCAGCTGGATGTCAGCCAGCACCAAAGGCATAACTCATTCATCAGGCTGCATCTTGCAGCAGTTATAAGAAGTGAAAACATAATGTAAATGTCTGGAAATATAGATAGAGAGTGGAAAAAGTGTCTGCTTTCTTATTCCAGAGACATTGACAGGGTAAGTGTAGTAGGATGATTATAACTGTCATTGACAGGTTAGTTGTACCATGAAGACCTCCATAAACTCCACCTTTGCTTCAGAAGCTTAGGGAACAGACAACTCACCTGCCTGTTTAAATAAATATAAAAGTTGGATGTCCACCCTGAGAAAGGAGATGCTCCAGCCCAATGTTTTGTTCCTTTATAAATTCTTCTACCAAGTACCACAAATAATTGTTTAAGCATCAGGGAATCTACTGAAACTAAGTTAGACTTTAGACTTTACCTGAGGGAAAAAAGCAAAATAGGTGGATAAATTATGTAATGTGACCAATACTAGTGAAAGAGTGTTACCTTCTCTCTAACCATCTCTATAACAAGGCAGATGTGAAAATATTTGACACTAAAAGGATGTATTTAGTTAAAGAGGAGACTCGAGCCATTCTCTTACTTACAGAGTAAGACTTACAGTCAGTTGACTAACCTTGTGGTGGAAAAGCTTTCTGTGAGTCTGTCTTTAACCTCTTACCTATAGCATTACACCTTCTCTTGCAAAGTCAGCACAAGACCCAACTCTCTCTTCCATAGTGAGATGGGATGAAGTTAGACAGTATTGGCTAGTACTGATTATATGCTTGAAAAATAGAGGTGTTTTCTATCCCTCTAAAATGTATTTCTATACAGCTGGGAACCTAAATGAATGAAGCTTGGACATAGAAGCAGAATTTCCATTTCAGACTCTTTGAATTCTATTAGACATAAAGAGGAATTGTATCATGACACCAGTGAGGTATTGTTTCTAAAAGGCTTTCACGGGACTTCCTCCACCTGCTGGCTGGCAGCTGTGTAATTTCAAGAAAAGACAACTTTGATTCTCTGTGCAAGAGTGACCTGTAGAGCTCCCACACTGTCAAAATCCTGCTCAGCAGAGTCAATGGAAATTCACTGCTGTAAATCAAAGCAATTTGGCCTGAGGGAATTGGGTAACGTGCTGGCATATCTTGGCTTTTGAGGTAATTAAAAATCACACTTTTGAGAATCCATTAATGATACAACAGAGATGCCAAACAATAGAAGTCATTATGTCTATCAGTCATGCTCTGTCACTCTCAGTTTTAGCTATCACTAATAAGACTTCTTGGATCTTTGGAAGTTTCAGTTCACAATGTGAATGTTTTTAGTCATGATCTGCTTCCTGATTTTATATCCCAAGGAAGGACTTCTGTGCATTGAACCAAGCTCTGAGCAAATTGTCAAGTGATTGATAATTTTGCACCTTGAGAAGAAGCCAAAGACTACTTTGATTTACATTTTGTTCACACAAATTGGCTTCCCTTTGTTTTCGGTTTTCTAGGAAGAGATACTTATGGTAAAAGTTGCTGCACACATACAGTTACAGAGTAAATTAAAAGGAGATAAAAAGAATAAAT
>JANIJG010022672.1:0-12956 GCA_024611175.1 Megaceryle torquata | reverse complement strand
AATTTAAAAAAAATATACATCTTCCTCACAAAACTGGACCTGATGAAGCAGATGAAGGCTAGGTCAGTGATTAGGAGAATAGCTCAAGATCAATGCCTGAAAGTCTGTTCTTCAGGCCTAGGCATGATGATTGTGCTCAGCTTAAATATTAATATTCAAATAATGAGCTGAAGAAGTACTGCTTATTGTGACATGGGGAAAGCAAATACAATGCTGGTTTCATAAGCCTAATACAAGGGCCAAAGTGGGCTGCAACATTTCTGGAAATTGATCTTTCACTTAATCTATACTGATTTTCCTCATTCCATGCTGAGTATGTAGACCCAGTCATTAATAATTAGAACATGTTTGTTTACATGTGGCTGTGAATTGTGTGTGACATGAGGCAGTAAAATTCAATTTGCAGCACAAGCAATACCTTCACCTGGAAGCACCATGACAAGAAAAAACAGAGATGATCACGTTAGCAGTGAAGCCTAGAGTTTAATGGATGGTAAAGTTGCCCTTTCTGCCCTCAACATGGTCTGTGAGGCTCACTGAAGAAGAGACAGTGCTCACACAGCTGCTGCTACTCCTTTCCTTATTCTGAAAACATGCAGGGAATTTTTGTCTCCAGACTTTTCCAACAGACACTAAAATTGAGGACTGAGGTAAACAAACCCACGCTGTCATGCATTCTCCAGGCATACAGACTGAGTGAATTATATCTGTTAGGGAATCTGGACAGAGGTTATGCAGCTGTGATCATGAATTTGGGCTTTTAGGTTGTCTACATTTAGCCTGTATCCAGAGCTAAACTATAGCAGTTGCTTTATCACCTTATGATCCCTCCACAGACAAGAAGGGGGACCAGGAAAAGGAGAGGAGATTCACAGGTTGAAATAAAACCCATTTAATGAAATGGCAAAACTAATACCAATGTCAGTATAAAGTCAACAGAGCTATACTCAGCCCAGCCAATATACAGTGGTCACAATAAATGGGAAGGCAGTCCTCGGGAACACAAAGAGGATCAGAAGAACTCAATCAGAAACAGAATTCCCCCTTTATACCTAGTGTGAGGTTTATGGGATGGGATACACAGTATCACAGTATCAAAGGGTGTCAGTGGTTGGAAGGGACCTTGGAGATCTTCGAGTCCAACCCCCTGCCAGAGCAGGATCATATAATCTAGCACAGGTCACTCAGGAACGCAGCCAGGTGGGTTTTGAAAATCTCCAGAGAAGGAGACTCCACAACCTCTCTGGGGAGCCTGTTCCAGTGCTCTGGGACCCTTACAGTAAAGAAGTTCCTCCTCATGTTAAGGTGGAACCTCTTGTGCTCCAGCTTATATCCATTCCCCCTTGTCCTATCACAGGACATGAGTGAGAAGAGGCTGTCCCTTTCCTCTTGAAATATAGCCCTCATATATGTATAAACATTTATCAAATCCCTTCTCAGACTTCTCTTCTCCAGACTAAAGGATACACCTGTAGCCATCTCAGGGCAGCTGCACTGACTCCAAACTGATGATGTCCAACAGACATGGCAGGCCTGTGATTCTGTCCCAGTGAAACCAGGGCACAGATGGATTCAGCTGGTAGCAGAATCAGCCAAAATGAAACAGGTTCTCAGAATTCTCATCAGAATGAGAAATTTATTGATTTGGTGACTTGAGAACTTGTGATACAAAATCAAACATCCAATAAAATAAGTCACCAGCTCATCAGTATAATAAATCTGGAACAATTCAGATACCAGCATTTATAGGGGAAATTTAGTGGCTGTTTCTATGCAATAGATATATCAGTGGCACAACAGTGACAGTTACAGAAGTCGGCATTTGTCTCAAATAGTACCAATAGTTCCTGAGCTGAATGCATCACACATTGCCCCTACAGCAGGACCTGACCTCGCACTACCCCAGTGTAGTACCACAGAGGCTTCACTTCTGCACAAACAGTGGACAGAAGGGCATACTGATGAATTTTAGAATGAGTGCACAGGGCTTTTCTTGGCATGGTGAGGATGGACACAAATATAAAACTCTCTCATGATAGGGAGTGACATTTAGAACAAAGCTCAAAAGGTGAACTTCAATAGGAGCCTTAAAATATTCTCCCAAAATAAATCAAGATGCATTGTCCTCAGAATCAACAAATACAGAATAGGGATTTAGTACTTCTTATGTAAACTTAAGCCCATGTCTCTAATTAGCTGAAATAAAGAGTCGATGAAATGTGACTAAAATTTTCTTACCACAACTGAATTTGAATTTTTCACCGAAGTTAGTATCTTACTCAGCTTTCTACTCAAAACTTAACATCTGTAATTAAAAATGTCCCTCAGTCGGACACCTAAGAGGGACCAGAATGACAGAGAATACAGAAAAGCCATCAAGCATACAAATGGCATGTTTAAAAACTATTACTTTTGCTATAGTTCTGGGGTCATAGCTATATTCTGCTGCCCTCTCCTGTCACTTTTATATCATTACAACAGTAATGATATGGGGCCAAATAAAAGATTATCATAGAAACAAAGAATGATTTGGGTTGGAACTTTAAAGATTATTTAGTAGCAACCCCCCTGCCGTGGACAGGAACAACTTCCACTAGACCAGGTTGATAAAAGATACATCTAACCTGTCCTTGAACACTTCCAGGCTGGGTCATCCACAACCTCTCTGAGCAACCTATTCCAGTGCCTCACCAACTAAACAGTGAAGAACTTCCTTACATTTAATCTAAATTTAACTGCTTTCAGTTTAAAGCCATTACCCCTTGTCCTATCACTACACGCCTTTGTAAAAAAAGTCCCTCCATCTTTCCTGTAGGTTCCTTTTAAGTACTGGAAGGCCACTATCAATTCTCCCTGGAGCCTTCTTTTCTCCAGGTTGAATAATCCTAACTCTTTCAGCCTGTCCTCACCTCACCTGGATAGGTACTCCAGCCCTCTGATCATCTTTGTGGACCTCCTTTGGACTCACTCCAACAAATCCATTTCCTTATTATTCTGGGGGCCTCACAGCTTAACACAGTACTCCAGGTGGGTTCTCATGAAAGTAGAGTAGAGGGGCAGAATCACCTCCCTCCACCTGCTGTTCATGCTGTTTTTGATGCAGCCTGAAATGCCATTCACTTTTTGGGTGGTGAGCACACATTGCTGGCTCAGATTCAGGTTTTCATCCATAAATGCCCCAAAGTCCTCCACAGTGTTATTCTCAATCCATTCATCACCCAGCCTGTATTTGTGGCTGCGATTGCTCTGACGCAGGTGCAGGATCTTGCAGTTGGCCTTATTGAACTTCATGAGGTTTGCATAGGTCCACCTCTCAAGACTATCAGGGTCACTCTGGATGGCATCCCTTACCTCCAGTGTGTTGACTGCAACACACAGCTTGGTGTTGTTGGTAAAATTGCTGAGGGTGCACTTGATCCCTCTGTCCATATGACTGACAAAGATGTTAAACAGTCTAGTCCCAATGCTGAGTTGCTCTCCACCACAACCCTTTAAGTGTGGTCATGGAGCCAATTCCTTATCAACCAAGTGGTCCATCCATCAAACCCACATCTCTCCAGTTTAGAAACAAGGGTGTCACATGGGAGAGTGTCAAATGTTTTGCAGCAGTCCAGGTGTATGACATCTGTTGCCCTTCCCCTATCCACCAATGCTTCAACTCTGTTGTAGAAGGCCACAAAATCTCTCAGGCACAATATGCCCCTGGTGAAGCCATGTTGGTTGTCATCACTCACTTTGTTATTTTCCTTACGCCTTAGCAGTTTCCAGAAGGATCTACTCCATGATCTTGCTGGGCAGAGAGGCGAGACTGACTGGCCTGTAGTTCCCTGGTTCATCCTTTTCCGTTTTTTTAAGAATAGGTGTTATGTTTCCCCTTTTCCACTTCACTGGACTGCAATGGCTTCTCAACTATGATGGATACTGCCTTAGCCACTTCATCTGCCAGTTCTCTCAGGACTCACACACAGTTCTATCTCACCAAGTTCCATGGACTTGCCCACCTTCTGGTTCTTAGCCAGATTTGAAACTGATCTCCTCCTACTCAGGGCAGTTCTTTATTGTCCTTGTCCCTGCCTTTTCCTACTGTGACTTGGGGATTGTGGTTAGAGCTTTTGTTGTTGATCTTGATGTCCGTGCCCAGATTTAATTCTAAAAGTGTTTTGATTTTCCTAACTCGATCACCGTCTGCATGGACAATTTCTCTGTATTCCTTCCAGGATACTGGGTCTTGCTTCTATTCTCTGTCATCTTCATTTTTGTGTTTGAGTTTGTCCAGTAGCTCACTGTTAATCCATGCAGGCCTCCAGCTGTTTCTGCCTGACTTCCTCTTTGTTGGGATGCATCACTCCTGGGCTTGGAGGAAGTGATCTTTGAATATTAACCAGATTTCTTGGGCCCCTCCTTCCTCCAGGACTCTATCCCATCATACTCTACTGTGAATTATGAAAATTCACATCCAAGTGCGTAACAGTAAACCACCCTTCCAAAATTTTTATAAGGCTATGCAGCTTGTTTCAAAAGACCCTTCCTTACTGCTGTATTGCTTTGATAATATATTGATTTAATCCATGTCTCTGTGTATGGGTCTGTGTTTCTGTATTTTGAAAAAAAAGAAGGTTTTGATTATAAAGTCAATGAGATATCTCAGGATAAAAGCTTCTAGATGAATCCATAGAAACAAGAATTTCTCATGATGACTCCAAGGAGTTCCAGCAACCAAACCCCACTTCCTTCATTGAAAGTGATCATGCTTTGGCTTAATTAATGTCTCCAGTTTGCATGAGCAAATCAGTTCAGATTGGTGAAGCTTATTAAATTTGGTGCACTGCTCCAGAAGAATAGTAGGTAATGACTGATAAGAATTCAGACTTTGGATCCCAAAAGGTCTGTGGTCAGACCATTAGATCTAACTGACTAATATAATTATCTCCCAGACAAAATTTATATAAGAAAATTCCATCCCACATCTTAAAAAATAGATAGTGATTCATTTTGTTAAAGATGCTAAAATAGAAAACGTATAAATTACTGCATTGAAATCAAAACATTCAGGAAAATAATTTCAGTTAGCACATAAAGACAAACTTTAGAGCCATAAAGTTAATTCATTGAAGGTGTGATTGTGTAGAAATGCTCATCCTGAAAGACAACATCATATAATGAACTCAGCAAGGCTAATAGAAACAAGGAAGGAACAGAATGTAACTTTTCTTTTTTCTTAATCCTACAAAGGGATCCAGGAACAATAAAGACCAAAAGCATGTTTCAGATATGAAATGAGATTAAGGGGTTTTATACAGTTACACAGTGTAAGACTGTCTTTGCCTCCTCATGTCTTTCTGGACACTGACTTATTCTGTCTGCAAGCAACCCTCCTCTCTGTATTTTACGTCTCACTTTCTGAATTTTATTAGTGCTCTCCCACTGTGGAATAGAGACTACTTCACAATTTGCTTGGTTTTCTCTGACGCTGTGTCTGTTGCATATTATGAAACTCCACCACAGGTTATGAAATAGGTGTTTTTACATCTGAAATTGATAATTCTTTCTCACTGCATGTGCAGTGATGCTGTAGTGTTTACATTATCTAGCTCTTTAGAGGTCAATCTCTCAGGATAATTTTTGGTACCAAAGGACAAATTTTGGTCCCACTTACACTGTGGAAAAATCCCAGAATTTCCTTAAATTCAGAAGATTTGCTCTGGTCTTGTTTTCCACCTGCCAAGATTTCTGTACAGAAAAACAGAGAACCATTGTTCTTGCTCCTGTTGCTTCCCATTGCAGGAAGCAACTATGGGATTACTTTCTTCTGGGATCGATGTGATTTGGTGATTCAAGGAAATGAAGCAGTATCAGGACCCGTACTCTGGCCCCAAGTCTGAATACACTCTCTCTTACTTTATTTTTTTTTTAAATTCATAATTTCTATATTTTGAAATAAAGCATCATATAATTTAGTCTAATAGAATCTATCATGTTATTGAATAGAGAGTCTTTTGAATTCCTACTGATTAGTACCAGTTCATGTGAGATAGCTAGGCCAATTACTTAAGTGGTGTTATCTGAATTTTTGAGGAAATCCACCTTTCCTTAATCCATGAACTGAAATCAGGATTGAGACTTTTGAAGACAATCAGAATACTTCAGTATGACATGAGAATTAAGTTTGTAAAATTTGCAGTTTCTGATGTGATTCTGAACATCACCTGAAGGGGCACATCATAAGGGACAGTTATTATTATGATGGGAATTTTCTTTCATTAAAATGGGTTTTGCTTACACAAAACAGTCTTACTAGTTATACAAGCACAGTTACATTGGTGTTATTAACACAGTCTAACTTGTTATGTTATTGTTACAATAACACTGGAGTACTTACCCAGTGTCACATAAATCCTGGGCACAACAGGTACCAAATCTTGAAAACACCACTAGATGGAGATGTTTTCTCACGTTGTCCTCATTTGCTGGCTCTAAATGATGTGATGAAATTTTTTATTGGAAGTATTTTCATTTTTGATGCCTGCACCTTAAGAAAGGAAAATAAGTTCAAGTAACTTTCATATATAATCAAGCTTCATGTGCTTGAAATGTTTGCACATGAGAGTGAACATCAGAATTAATGAAGTCTAGTATGTAGCTGTTCGGACAGAAAGGAATGAATAGATGTTGTACAAGCGGGCAGAAAAGACTGTAAGAATATCTGGTGCTTTCGTACTTTTATTTGACAAAATGGCTTATTACTTATTTAGCTTATGTCACATGGTAAAAATCAGTTTTTAGCTATTTTTCTTATCCACAAATCAGCTTTCAGCTCAAGAGTATTTACGGGCATTATTCTCCAAGGAAACAACCCTAAATAGTGTATTTATGGTGTGTGCTGTCAATGCTGAAGAGACAGCACCAAGTGTCTTTCTACCCTCATCAGTAAGCAATATAATGGCAAGGACAGAGATTGATTTAAAAACAGATTAATTAAAAAATAAAAATAAAAATAATTAAAAAAATCAGCAAATCCAGAAAAAGTTGCTGTACAGATTAAGCTGAAGGAAAAAAAAGTATCACTGTAAAGTTAAAAAAATTTGTTAAAATAGATTTCTTAGATTGCATTTTGAGTCAAAACAATGCTATTAAAAACCATAAATACTTTGCAAAGTACAAGCTTAATATTTCCTAAACATATTATAAATTTTACTAAATGTTGCCTGATACAACTGTTGATTTTTTGAATCAGTTTTTTTTCAGAAAATTAATTACTGACATTCAAAAATAGGTTATGACTCTTAAAAGTGATGTTTGTATTCAAGTTCTGAAAATTTTGCTCAAACACTCTGGTATTCATACATGTTTTCTTAATTTCTGCATCTGTGAGGTATAATAGCTATTATAGCTATATCTAAAACTACTACAATTAGAGTTGTCATCCTTTGACACCTTGCAGATAGGAGCTGAATGGGCATCAGTGCAAAGTGCACTGCTCCCCTTACCCTTTTCTTGGATTATGCTATAACTGCTGCTACCTGCACAGCAGAAGATTATTCTGGTTAGCTGTACAGCTGTCCTGGCTACACATTCCCACTCAGACTGTCCACAAGGGTATTACAAAAGGAATGTGGACAGGAACACCACCATCAAAAAATATTAAATGTGTAGCTGATAAAACAATGGGACTACTTTCTTATGGGTTTGGGGTTTTGGAGATGTATGTGTTTTTTCTTCACATATAAGTGATCTACAGTTGTGGCTTTTAAGTCTGAGGATAAGAATTCATATGAGGTTAACAAAATCTTTACTCCCCAAAAGCTATTTTGGTTATTCATATTGCAAGCTACAACAAACTATAAGCAATTTCTAAAGCTTTAAAATTTCTAGTTAGTAAACAGAAAAATAAATTGATAATTCATGTCATACATAAATATATTTGTAACTTTGTGCTAATAAGCAGAAAAACAGAGAACATGGTATTACTTCTACTCTGTGAATTTTTTTTACTGTTTCTTTTAAACCAGTTAACATAAATGTACATTCCAGACATCTCTGGCACAGCCTTTTTATGCCAATAATAAGAAATAATGGTGTGTATCTAACCCCAGTTGGAGAAATCATCTGCAAAATGTTGATGGCTCAGAAGCAAATTGGAAGTGTAGAAAGTGAATCTGTTTGAATACTTATTTCTATAAAGCATATTTCTAGGCTTTATTCAGTAGCAGAGGTAAAAAGTAGTGGTTTTCAATGTAGTTAGGTGATTTAGAAGCCTACTTTCATTGACATTCAAAAAGCTATAAACTCGAATTACTGAAAGGCTTTGGTAAACCTTACATTTTGAAGTTCCCTCATTCTCATAGAGATTTTTTTTCTTATGTAGTCTATTATATTAGAAGATTCAAAATAGCAAACTGAAACAAAGCAGAAACAAGAACTATATGTTTACTCATTTGTAATTTCTCTGAATGCAGTTAAATATTAAGCTACTAAAAACCTTACTTGTAATGTGTTGTCCTAAATCAAAGATTCCTGCTGAGTCAGAAGGCACACAGTTTATAAATCAGACTGTAAACATGGGTAAGTAAATCTGGGCAATATATAAAAACTCTGGAGTTAGCACATTTGAAACAGAAGCTTTAAAAGTAAACCTTTATAAATCAACTCCCTGAATCAAAGTGAAAACAACAATTTTTCTTGTCTCATAGACCAGGGAAAGTTACTCCCCAAGCAACTTGTGCAGATAAAAGCTCTGTTTTTAATACAGGTTGATGTATTTATGTATGGAGAAACTACAGACCAAAGTTAAGAAAGAAACATAAAAACTCTAAGTACCAATCCAGAAACATTTTGACACCAAATAGTTTAACAGTTGGATAATTCAGAAGAATGTTTGGACAAATATAAGGTTGGGAATGACCACACAGCAAATGACAGTCAGCAAGAGGGCTTTCATCTGCTATAAATTATGCACAATTTAATTAGAGAAAAGTCATTAGGCCTAAAGTGAGCATTTCCTAGGAGTTTATACAATGTAGCTTTTAAACACTTATTAAAATTTCACCATTGAGGACTACACATTCATCCCTTCTTGCAAAACTTGTTTGTAAGTATTTATTTAAGTATACATTTGTACTGTAAGTTAAGATCTGCCTTTACGGGGTCTCGTACAGCTTTTATTTCATTACAGTTCAGGCAGCATTTCAGGGACTGTGCTGGTAAATGAGGTATTAGTATTCAGATGGAACATAAAAGTGAACATTTTACACATAACCATGTCATTACTTTGTAAATTATTTTCTTCTCTAATTTTAAGAATATTTTTGAAATGCTCAGTGCCCCAAGGACAAAAATTTCTCCTTAAAGTAGCCAGACTTCCACCCAATATTAGAGTCAATATCTAATGAGGATATTTGTACAGTGAATAAGGAGGGATTATGATAAAAATATATAGCTTCTATCCTGTAACAGGGAAAAACATATAACTTTAAAAGATCTAGCAAAAGAAAATCAGTACTTTGTCTGTTGCAGTGAGGAACTGGACAAAAATACTTTTTTTTTTTTTTTTTAATTTGGATTTCACTTCCAGGATTAACTCTGTCATTCTAGGAACTGCACTATTTGTAATGAGTGTATGTATACATGTGTATATATATTTTTATATATAGCTGGCTACAACAGACCTTACAATAACAGACCACTCTGTTGAAACAACACAAACTTTTCAATTCTATTTATGTTATGCATCAAATTTTACCTTGTGTGAATTACAAGCTTTCTGCAATTTCCACGTGTAAATTCTTTCTTTCAAAACTAGTGATGAACAAGACCTAAACTTCATTTAAGACTGCATTTTCATCCAGGACCTGCCAAGGCTGTGGTGCTTGTCAGAGACCAGGCACAGAACAGAGCCCAGAAGGAATTGTATGAGAGTAGAGGACAGTCTGGCAGACTTTGGAATCCTTCATACAAATAATGCTGATACATTAATTGCTTATGATACAAGATTACTAGATTGTAAATTAGCTTTTGATCTCTGCATCTGCTTGTTCAATTTCTCCTGTGTAATATGAAATACAGTTTATTCTCATAGCTATATAAGAAATCTCTTTTTTACTTATTTCAAATAAATACAAAACCAGATAAAATTTAATCTTTGAGTAAATAAATATTGTCAACCCCTGAGAAATAGAAAGAAAACATCCTTTACATCAGGATCCAAGCGTATGTTATTGAATGATTAATGGCAAAAGGAATTAATTTCTGGAATCTCTGAACCCATTTAAATATTCTAAGTTTCCACTATCCCACTGGAACTGGCCTATTAACATTCTTGCCTCTCTGAAGTCCTTTGGAACAATCTCCAGAGGGAGTCTGATTGACTCTTCTCTCACCTAGGCCAAGCCCTCCTCTCCAATTGTACTGGCTGGACTGTTACCTGTCACAAAAAAATAGTGGATGACAGCTGGAAAGATGAAATCAAGCTGAAGCAGCAGAATGATATAGAAGCTTCATACAATAGAATCAGAGAATCATAGAATGCCTTGGGTTGGAAGGGACCTCTAAGGTCATCTAGTCCAATTATGCTGGTGAATAAAAGGTTTGTCCACATTTTGGAGAGGTATATATGATGTGTATGCAACATATTTCTTATCAAAGAAACTTTATGTATTTTCTCCATAACTAGTAGGATCCAAATTGTTCTCTGTAGAAGTGTTCCAAACCTTGTTTTTCACTTTAAACATATGAGAAAGATCACATTTTAACAAGACTTTATTCCTCCATACTGGTATATAAACCCCGTGGTTCTGATGGAGCTGAACTATAAAGGACTTTTTCTTGCCAAAAGTTGCTTTGGGGCCTGCCTTGGAAACAAGTTAATGCCACATAAAATCAGTGCTTTAATATGTCATTTTACCATAAGATGACAACCAATATATCAAATCTATATCTATATTTATATCTATATCAAATATTTCTGAGGAAAAGAAAGGTTCTGCTGAAATGGGTAATTCCTCTTCTGCTTAGGATGAACAAGAATTTGAAAGAAGGGATTCCTCTCATACAGATCTGAAGATCACAATCTGGCTTGAGATGTAAAGGTTTGAGGCCCCTTCCCCTCATCAGACTTTATCAAAAGAAACATCCTTAAAGTCCTAAATCTAACATAAAGGCAAAGAAAAGAGAGGAAAAGATGAAGAGGAGAAAATAACAACTGCATAAATCCAACCAGAATTCTATTGTACCAGAGATCTATGGTAAATATAATCTACATTAAATTTCAACTTGTATTACTTTATAGACTGAAATGGACTCCTCAGGTACATCAGGCAGACAGGTTTCTGAGTGTTTATCTGAGATGAACATTCAAACCTTTTTGTATGCACCCTTCATCATCTGATACTCAAAATATGTTGGATGCTATTGCAACCAGACAAATAAATATTGTACCATTGAAAACAAATGCAGCTGAAATTAGACCCATGTATTTCTTCTTTGTTAATTGATCTTTGTGAAGAAAAATGTATTTTTATAGAAATCAGTGGGAAAAATATCACTCATATACACAGGGCAAGCCCTTTCAATATTTTTTTTCAGTTGAAAGAGTATACATCTATCAGTTTTAGATGCTGAAAGTACAATATCATATAGCAGAAAAAGACAAAAAGATAATTAATATGCTAAAAAATGCCAAGAATAAGTAGAGGACTTCATAAGACATTCAAGTTGCTAGAAGTATACAGTTCATCAAGGAATGCTCATAACAGCCAAAGGGAAAGTCATTAGCCAAGCTCCCAACAGAAGTCTGGCACAGTGTTGATGGCAAATGCAACAAAAACATCATTTTATCTCATAGTCAACCCTCTTCAAAATGTTCTATTCCAAGGTAAGGATTTTTCCCTCAAAATTTCCTTCAATAGACAAGAGTGCTTTTTACTATTGATACGGTACCAGATTTCATTATGTAGGGATGTGACAGCTTAAGCAGGTATTAAAATGTAGACATTTTCATAAAAATGATTTTCATGATTGCTTATCCACACATGTGAACTGGGGAAGAATGGATGATGATCACAGCCCCTTCCTTCACTGTAGATTTGCTTAAGTGGGAACTAGAATGCTGTGGTGGTGGTGATGGTTTTGTGTTGCACCTTATAGGCAAGCAAGCATGTTTTTGGTAGGTCTTCTGCCAAAATATCATAGATCTGATTTCTATGGGTCATATTACTATCCAGGGAAATTATGGGTCTATGGTTATTATGATTCTGTTACTATGCAGGTGAAATTTAGGTATCAGGGCTACAGAAGGAGAGCTATGGAAGAGTAGGGATTAAGTAGGAAGCCAGAGTAGGACAGTGTAGACTTGCTCATCATCTCAGAAACAGAAGTGGGTGCCTTGAGAGTTAGAATATAGTCTTGTAACATCTGATGTGTTTTGTTATCTTGGAGTCAAGAACAACAGGCTAAAATTGCTTCAGTTTACTAATGATGCTAAAGAACATTGACCTGAACCGGATAGGATATAGGATGAGAAAACATGGAAGGACAAAACACATCAGAGTGATGCATAAACCACATAGCATATATAAGTTTTTCAATAGTGATGAAGAAATCTCAGAAGATTTGGATAAACATCACTAAAAAGTTTGGATAGTTGTCCTGATCTTATCTGAATCTTAAGACAGAGTTGGAAATCTCACAAGGACTTTCTCACACTATTTCAGAGAGTTCCAGACTGAACATAAATACTTGTGGTATTTCAACAATTCTAGTTCCAGTCCTGGCTTTAACCTGGTAGTGTAGAGAGACACAACATGAAAAATAAGGGGAGGGGGGCAAGAGAGAAGTTAACTTTTGAAATATTAAGAAAGAAAAAAAAAAAGGAAAAGAAAAGAAAAGGACACAAAAGAAAAGGACACAAAAGAAAAGAAAAGAAAAGAAAAGAAAAGAAAAGAAAAGAAAAGAAAAGAAAA
>JANIJG010022671.1:0-48048 GCA_024611175.1 Megaceryle torquata | reverse complement strand
AAGTTCATAACAAATAGAAACCATCATGAGAGGAAAAATAAGGAGACTTGATGTGTCTTAGCGTAGTTGTAACATTTGTCTTGGCATACAGCTGCTGTATTAAATGACATTTGTTTTTCCTGTGTTTTACAGTAATAGAGACAGAATGTGCAAGTATTTGTGTTTGCATCATAGTAATAATTTATTATATATTCAACAGGATGAGTAAAGCTTCTGGATGCTCTTCAGGCTCCAGAAGAGTAATACCATACGCGGGTATAAATTTAAAATTTCCTTACATCAAGAGTATCTTTTTCATAGAAAGAGTTTATTTATAAAACATAAGTATGAGAACAAACCATTGTAGTAATTTTTCCCTTTTCACCAGGGTAGCAATGAAGCAAATTAACATGTGAAAAAAAACAGTTTATATGGTCAGAGGACAAAGGGGACAGACCAAGGAAGAAGCCTTGGAAGTGTAAGATAAAGTAGGTCAGCCTGCACTAGTTAACACTTGCTTTTTAGCTGTTCTTTGTAACCAGACTCCCATTCCAGACCTTGCTTTTGTCAGCCATAGCTATTTTGTGTAGCTGATGAATGAAAAGTTGGTGCAAGGTATGTGGCTGTCATTTCAACTTCTGTTCTCAACTAAATTCCTTGTCTAAATTCCTTGACACTGTTATGTCATTGTTTACATTACTACCGACTGTTGCCAAACAGGATCCATAAAATACATCCAGGGGATAGAAACCTGGAGTTTGTTCTTTGCATAGGAAGCAGAAATCCTCACTGTTAAATTCACTGATGACTTTTGGGGGGACATCGCTGGTGCCCTTAAGTGGAGTTGGACCCCTAAGTATCAGTGTTTTTTAAAGCATCTGCTTCTCAGATAAGACATTTTCACTGGGAAAAAGCCTATCAGTTTTGGTTTGACTGTATAAAAGAAACTAAATTTAGCTGCCCTCCTGTGGAAACAGTTTTATCACAAGGGTGAGAGGGAATAATCTTGTGGATTAATCAGTATTGTAAAAAAAAAAAAAAAAAAAAAAAGCAACACAGCACTGAAAAAAATAAAATAATTTATTGTTTTTACAACTGGTATGTGAACGGATGTAATGAATTTATTTATTCTTATTTAACAAAAATACCAATTGTGCAAATTCTATATTTAAAATGTTTTGCTGTCATCTCTGTCTCTCTCTTTCTCTCTCTCTTTTTAATTTATGCTTCAAATGTCTGTTGAAAGTATGCCTTGTGAGTTTACATAATGTATGGCACTGGTTATTTTTTATATGTTTTTATTTAGAAAGCTTTCTGCATGGAACAGGAGTATATGTGTATACATGTGTGCACACTGTATAGATGTATATTCTTTTTCTGCTACCATTTTTTTCTTAAAGAAGTTGTAGATTTTTAATATTGTGACACCTCGTGCTCAGAGCTCCTTGTTACACTTCACTTTGAACATCTTTCAACTAGCACTTCATAAAGGTCCATAGACTAAAAACGCCTCATACCAGCTCCTAAAGAAGTCAGACGACAGACCTGCTTCGCACAGATGCATGCAGTTCACACTGTGTGACTCTGCGCTTTCCCTCTGAAGCTGGTAGGAGCCTTGCCCCTGGCTTCAGGGGGAGACAGTTCAGGCTTCTAGGAAGTGGGAGTCCTCTATATGTGAATGAAGCTTCTCTGAGTTGTCAGAGTGGCCAGTGAGTCTTCTCTCATGGAGCTTCTTAATGCTGAAGTGAAAATGCTACAGAGAAACCATGTGCCACTTTAAAAATAGAGCTGAAACAATGCATGATTTGGTTTATGAAGACTGAACCATTAAAAAAAGCTAATTTTTCAGTCTTTCCACCGTTTATATACATACATAAATATGTATATATGGATGTAGAAAGCCCAGTTTGGAAGGCTTTGCAATGTTTTACTTCATTGTATTCTGTCTCTTTGCACCACACCAGGCAAAGTTAGCCACAAAAAAAAGCCAGCAAACCACATGTTCCCAGTGTTTCCTTGAAAACAGCAGTTACCTGCTTCCACTTTTCATCTGGTCCAATTACTGCTGAATTCAAGGCAACTTGTATTGGGCCCAATCTAAGGAGAAAAAAAATGCAATATGGGCAAACCTACAGGTTTTCTACAGTCAGTTTATTTAACAATATAAATGACTTCTGTAGCCACTTCACCCTAAGGGCAGTACTACAGACTGCAAATAATGTGTTTCAAATTGTTGAAAGTTACCTTACTTCTCGGTGCCCACATTCACAGAAATTAAATTCCATCTCAACCTCTCTGCCCAGTGTCTGCCACCATCCATGTACTCCTGAAGATCCAGAGCCAGCCACAAGGCTTTAGATGAAATTGTCATGGCCAGTGGTATCAAATCCCTCACCGAAGACCCACTCCAAAATGCCAGGAAATTACTATAACCCTTGACTTTGATGACCTTTAGAGCAAGCTATAAACAGGATTTGCTAGGACGAAGCGTTAATAATTGCGAGGTTTCAGCAATATGTTTGGGTGAGTGTTTCTCCATGTGCAACTGAATGCCATGGCTGTTCTTTATCACTGAGGCAAATGGAGCCTATGGCAAGAGCCAAAATTAGATTCTTTGTGCATGGACTGTTATTTTAAAAAAAAAAAGTGTTGCTGTTTTGGGGGGGTTTGTTCCTTTTCTTAATGTTTTTATAGAGTTGCCAGAGTGCATCGTTGCATTTGTACCTGTCATTAGTAACATTTTCAAGAGGATTTTTTGCTGTGGGTGTGCTGCTACTAGCTTGTATAGTAAAGCTAATTCAGCATTCTTATGTTTTGAAAAATGTTGCAAATGCAGATCTCTCTGGTTTATCAGGTGTGCCAGTGATGACTTTTAAGAGAAATTGTCTCAGCTGGCACCACAAAACATAGCTTTGGAGTTTAGATGATATTATTACGAGTGCAAGTTTACAGTGGTAGCATACAAAATTCAAAGGACCCCAAACATATTCCTGCTCTTCCAGGTGAGTGGTTTAAGAAATTCTCTCCAGGCACACTGTACCAAACATCTCGATACTGTCCTGCTTCTCTGAAATAAGTGTTTGGGTCTCCATTACTCCCACTCACAGGGTAAAATAGTTAGACCAGTTTTAGTTACACCTATATAAATTCAGAGTAACTTCATTACATCGTTTGGCTTTGCAGGAGCTGCTTCAGACTTATACCACTTTAAGTGACAGCATAATTTGTCTTTTCATTTATAGGAACTGGTTTACACAATTTATCATATGAACTGTGAAATTTTCAGGTAGTTTATCATATGAAGTGTACTTATTGACAGTCAAGCATATATGCAGTTAAAATCCTATTAGATACAGGAAATAATATGCTGAATTCAAGTAAGTTGAAGACAGCGTAATACTCCTGTAGAGCAATACATCCATTTAATTTCTATTGCCGGGTCATCTGCCCAACGTCAGATAAAACAGAACAAGAGAGGTTTTGTAGGGAAGACTAATGGTAAAGATTGGAAAGTGCAAAAACTTTTGGTTTTGCTTAGTTTATTTCATGTGCTTCTTTATATGTTCTATTGGTGTCAGCATATTCTGGAAACTGTCACTTTGTGCATTACAGATAACTTGGCTGAAATACCAGTACCCTTTGAAAAAACAAGATGTGTCACAAAACTCTCCTTCATCCTAGTATGTGTCACATCAAGGAGAGTTAACATTTTTAGAGTGCTACTATGTCAACCAGTTTACATCATAAATAATATGCGAAATATAAATCCATTTGAACTGAATTGTACAAGGTCTACACTGTACTAGGACACATTGAAGGCCAATATTTCATTTTGTAAACTATTACATATGTATAATTTACCAGTTGTAATCTTAAAACATTTGATTCTGTGATTTCAGTAAAAGTAATAAATATAAACTGTATCATAGGTCCAAAATACTTGTTCTGTATGATATATTTGGGGGCTACTGTTTGCCATTTGTGCCCAACTAGAGACAGACAAGAGATTCAGCTGAGACCCTGCGTTAAGGCATAAATACTCTTTCTAGATGTAAATGCTTGGTTGGGGCAGAGTTCTGTCAAGGTGTTTTTGTGAGTTATGAAACAAAATGGAAAATGCAACAAGCAGCATTCGGTGCCCTTCTGGAGCCTTAGTACAAAGTTCTCATTTGCTGCAATTCAGAAAGATGATATATACCAGTGATCTCCTCAGCCTCCCCAAACACCCTGTGAAATCCATGGGGTATGTCCAAAAGCAACATCCTGCAGAATTAGTGGGTTAGATGTTGAATGAGATACATAATTAGCCATATAAACCAATCTAAAGGGTAGAAAAATGGGCAATGGCAGAGTACAGTGTGTGCAGAAGTGACAGAGCAGTGTGTCTGTCAAAGGAAAGACAACAGCAGTAACCAGGGGATTTGGCTGGTGAGACAGTTGTACACATGCTGCAGCTGAAATGTGGCTCTTCAGATGTGTTATCACCAAGATTTACTATTCTAATAGAATGGTATTATTATGCATTATATTCAGTTTTCATGCTGATTTCTTGCTTATGCTTTCTAATTCCCCAACACTATGTTGGAGTTTCTCTTGTTCCTGAAAATGGTACTTGTTTTCCAAAAGTGAAAGCAAACACATCCTAAGTCTTGCCCCATGTGCCTGTTTAATACATTCATTACTGGCATTTTTATGAGCTTTGGGTTTTTCCTTTTATCAATGTGAATTTTTTTCTTTATTTTGTTTTACAAATTGTAAATTGAACTCATTTACCAAAACAATCTGTCAAGGTTTAGGGTCAGGGCTATCCACATGACCTATAACAGATGTTCTCTGTTAACCCCCCCTCCATCCACAAAGGGGAAGGGAAAAGGAATAAGGGAGAGAGACTTAGCGATTAGAAAAGAAAGATAGAACAGCTTTAATGGAAATAATAAAATAGAATATATGGAAATATATATAGAAAACCAGTATCAAACCCAACCCCCCCACACCCCCACCCCTGGTGGCAATTACATCACCATCACCACTGATGCTCTGAAGCAGGCACTGGGCATGTCCCAGGCTGGACTCAGCAGCAGATAGGAACTGGATTCAGGACCTGGATTCTGGAACTGGATTCGGGAATACATGGATCGGGATTGAAGGCAGAACAGACAGAACCCTCCTCAGATGCCAGCCACTGGAAAAAAGAGCTTGACCCTCATCATCTCTCAGCTTCATACCAAATATGAAGTTTATGGGATGGAATCCTTTGTTGGCCAGTTTAGGGTAACCTGTCCTGTCCATTCCTCCTTGCAGGTGCCACCTTTTACTTTCTGCACACAGACACACATCCCCATCCAGTGTATTACACAGGATACAGCAGTGACACCAAATCCTTGGTAGTAACTCTATCCATCAAGCATTGTAACTGCCAGCAGCAGACACTGTGAAGATACACTGTTAACTTCAGACAGTGCCCTTAGTTAGAAGAGACTGAGCTGCGAAGTAAAATCACTGAACAGAATTAGTTCTGTTCTAACTCAAACCAGGACAAATTTATATATGCCTAGGAATAGCTTTTTTTTCCTAGTCTCTTCAAATAATGACAGTGAAGTTTTACAGAGCTGCCAGTACCTATAAAGAGGCCCAAGGTCTTCAGAAAAATTTGTCTAATAGTCTGTTACACTAGATATAAATCTGCTTGAAGCACACTACAAGATAACTGTCCTGCTAGTGCTTGGTACAGTATATGTCTATATATATATAAGCAATATTTGTAATATTACTACTACATAGTCTATATATGTATAAAGAACATAGAATCATAAAATCATAGAATCATCTATGCTGGAAAAGAGCTTCAAGATCATTGAGTCCAAGCAATAACCTTACTCTACATGTCCACTGCTAAACCATGTCCCTAAGCACCATATCTATACAACTTTTAAACACAGCCAGGGATGGTGATTCAACAGCTTCCCTGGGCAGCCTGTTCCAATGCTTGACAACTCTTTCAGTGAAAAAATTTTTCCTAATGTCCTACCTAAACCTCCCCCGGCACAGACTGAGGTGCTTCAGAAAATCTTGCTTAGACAGTTGCACTAGATGGTTGTAAGACTGGTTGCTGCCCACTGGAAAGAACAGAGTGGCTAACATCAGTGAAGGGTGCAATCAAAAACCTGTGCTGGAAGGCAGCTTTAGCATCTACCCTGCCTAAAGGGCTTATGGAGATGAGTCATGTGCTACATTTCAACAAAAACTGACTCACAGGTTTTCATCCCCTCCTCCATGTTTCCTCAGCCAAGATGCTGGGGCAGAGCAAAATCTCCACCAACTCCTAGTCTCCTTCTGCCCACCTGCAAGTATAAATAACAGGTGTGCAAACTATGCCACAACTTTGCCCTCTAGTTTTAGATACTTTTTGCCTCAGAGAACTCCAGAAGTGTTACCACCTCAGAGGTACATCAGTACCTCCTCTCTATCTTTGTCTGCATAGAAAGCTGTAATGTCACTGAGTGATTATGACAGGTCCTATCTTCCCAAAATTCCATTTTTATTTCCCATTTTAGAGTTTGCAATAGTTCAGAGAAAGCCATTACTGGGGAATTAAACCCATGCATATACACATCAAACAGAGGAGCGACAGCAGTATAGACTTTCTCGAATGTCCAGCGCTGTCATAATCCCATTACCGTGCAGGGACTGTTCTGTGTCAGGAAGATGAACTCATTCTCTCTAAATGTATTTTCCATCTCTTCATAATGTGACATTTCACCTCTTCAGAAACTATACATAATTACATGTGAGGATGGAGACTTTTGTTCCCAAGACTCTGAACCTGTAGATCCAAATCTCATTTTTAGGTGGGGATTCAAGAAGGATTTGATCCAATTTCAGTCCTCTGGCCAAACTGTTTTGTTTTGTTTTGTTTTGTTTTGTTTTGTTTTGTTTTGTTTTGTTTTGTTTTGTTTTGTTTAAAAAACCCAAACAAAACAAAACAAACAAACACAAACACAAAAAAAACACAGAAAAAAAAACAACCACCAAACCTTAACGTTTTGGAAACCTCAAAATACATCTGATAATTAAACTATAAAATGTTCAAGTATTTCCACATTGTTTACACCATTACCTCACTCCCCTTATGATGTGCTCTGCAAAGTTCAAAGTAATAAATTTATCATCCTTAGGCCACTCAGCATTCCAAGCTGACCCAAGGATAAGGTTGAAGAGTAAACGCGTGGGAAAAATAACAAAAGCCAAAGAAAAATTATTATTTTCCATGCTTGGAGGGACAAGGCGGCAATCTCTTTGCTTTCCCTTGATTATTCTGGGAAAAGTATGTCTAAGTGAAAGTACACAGACATCTCCTCAAGCAGCTGCTCAAGAAAGCTTTGTTGTAGCAATCATGTGGAACCTAAGGGTGAGCTTATTAAACAGCCATTGGCACCATAGACTCACTGCTCCAAGTGTTACTGAACAAATACAGTGAGACAGGATAGTTGGATGAACTTCTGGAGAATGCACATGCATTTAGGTATGGGAATGCGAGGGGTCCCTCAGAAGGCATAAATGTTAAGAAGTGTTGCATCCTGTAATCTTTCTTAGCTTTAAAGCATTTTGCTGCAGGAAGCTCATAAGTATGTATTTTTTCCTGCCTGTAGTCTCATTCAGTGATGTGTCTTTATGTTATTTCTTCCACCTATTCCTCTGTCTCAGCATGATTTAAGGTGACCTAAAGGAACTGAAAACGTAGAATTAAAGCCAAACTCTCACACATCTCTGACTGCATAAGCCTGAGTTCTGCTAAAGAGACTCACATTAGTAGCAACACTTTCCTAGTAAATCTGGACTACTGCCAGATGGATGCTAAAGGAACAGCATCCCCTGCCCTTGCAGTTTCCAGGAGAAGAGGAGGGCAGGGGCACGAGCCTGGCAGTGCTGCCCAAGAGCCCTGATGACATCAACTCTCGGACTCTTTGGAGGGCAGAAGCCGGCTTAACTTTCAGATCCTGCCAAAGTGCAAGGACATGCCTATCACTAAGTCATCTGAATGATTTGCACAGGTGTGCATCAGAAATTAATTCTTTTTATAGCATTAACCCTACTAGCCACCTTTTTCCCTCCCTTATACATTTGTGGTGTTCTTTTGAGAGTGCAATCAAAATGGATTTTACGTCTGTTGCCCTGGAGGCACTGAGGCACGCCTTTTAAGCTTTTTTAATTGCTGATGAAAGCTGAATGTCCTCATGCCCACTGATATTTTTGCTTATCTGCTGTAATGATTGAAGGCCATATGCCCTGGTGAGGTTTGCAAATGTAAATTCTGACCTAGCCAAGCCAGTAACCACAGAAGGGTCGTACGCACATGTTCGTGCACATAAAGTGCACATCCTTGCAAAAAAAATGTGCAAATTGCCCTCAACTGGCAATCTAGCGGAGGCCCATTGGAAATCAACCCCATGCAGCCATAAAGCTGTGAAGGTACCATAGGGAATCATCTGCTCGGTAACCAGGAAGGCACCGGCGCAGTGAACATCGCTATAGTCCCGTAGTGCCTGAGAGCATCAGGTAACTCACATCTTGAAATAGTTGGAAGCTGGCAGGAGGCCACCAAGGCAATTGCTCAGATGGCAGCTACCCAACAGGCTGGCAAACAAGCTTAGTTACCTAGTAAAGGTGGTCTGTAACTAAAGGCTAACGAAAATTATACTGGAAACTTTCAGAGCACTTTAAAGTGGTCAATTTGAGACAGGGCCCTGCCCACTGGAAGTGGTCCTTTGCTGAAGGCCTCGCTGTACTAGGGCTGGTTTTGTCCAGAAAAAACAGTGTTAGATGCACTCTGTGTGGGCTGGGAGGAATGTTTTCACACTGATATTTATGTGGCATGCTAAGATCTGACAGCCATCCAGAGGGGTTTTGGCCAATATTTCACTTTAAATATACGCTGCACACAACTGAATAAAAGCACGTGAAATGGCATTGCTTCGGAGGGGTAAACCACATGGCAGAGCAGCCACAGATAGCAGAGACAGTCTCCGTATGGTAAACCAGTGGCTACAGAGATATAGGTTCTTTTGACAGGAATTTGAGCTATGAAAGGATTTAAGGGGAAATTACCAACCAGTCTGGCATTCAAATGCCAAAATACACAGTCAGGCTCTTGGCTATACAGGCACGTTGTAATGCTCTGCAGCTTTACTTCAAAGGGAGGAAGAAGGGAAGTTGCAGGACTTCTCTGTGTAAACCTCAGCCTCTTCATGTATGCAGGAAATCGCCATCAAAACACTAGCCCTTCAGTGGGTTAAAATTAAATAGTAAATTGAAGTATTGTATATGAAGAACTTGTCCTTCGGAGGAGATGAGAAAGAACCAAAGGTTGTTTTGTTTCCCTCTCCATCAGAATAATTATTTTGGGGGGATGAGTTCATTATGGGTTTTTCCCCCAGAATAGTTTCTTAAGGCAAGGCAGAGACAGAGCCAGAACCTAAGACAAATCATGAGGTTACTGTGGAATAATTTTGCCTGCAGAAGTTCCCTGCCTGCCTCAGCCTGATGAAGTCCTTTCCAGTACAGCTTCAGTCTCGGGCACCTGTTTCCCAGAGCCTGCACCTTCTACCCCGGGAGCCATTTCCTTTGGCCACATTCACAATGTTTATTTAAATCATTACCTGGTTTGTTTTCAGAGTTAGTCAGGTTTCTAGAAATACACAAAGAAGAATGTCAGAGACATAGTAGATTAAGAAAAAAAAAAAACAGCAAAAAAAATGAGGAGACATAGTTGCCTCTCATTTACAACTACAAAAGAAAAAAGAATAGAAAAAGCTCCAGGAAGGAACAGTATCTCATCTGTCTTGAATCTGGATCCAAGCCATAACCGGGCAGCATTCAAAAACTTTGGAAAACTGGGTGAGTTAACTTAGATCTTGTAGAAATTCATATAATTGGGTAAATTTTTAAAATATAAAGCAGAGCAGCTAAAATAAAAGAATGGAAGAGTGATAGAGGAAAAAATGCTTTTACTTTTCAGTTAGATACAGTTAGATACTTACAGTTAGATACAAGGACAAGAGGTAACTAACAAGGGAGCTCAGAGAATTTAGGATAATATCAAACAAGATTAAACTTACCAGATAAATGTAAGGAATAAAAATCTTTGATTCTATAAGGATAATTATGGATTTCTATTAGAAGTTGTAGCTGAAGACTTCATAGCCAAATTGTTCATGAGAATATGGATATTGTCACTAAAAAACCTGAAGATCACAGACTACATGGGATTTGTCATTTATCAGATGGGCACTAGAAGAGGTTGCCCAGAGAGACTGTGGAAGTATCATCATTGGAAGTGTTCAAGGGCAGGTTGGATGGGGTTTTGAGCAACCTGGTCTAGTGGAAGGTATCCCTGACCATAGCAGGGGGGATTATAACTAGGTGATATTTAAGGTCCCTTCCAACCCAAATCATTCTACAAATCTATGATTTTAAGCCTTCTCAAGCTTGAAATAAAGTCTTGGTTGACTTATTTCATTAGATATGCCAGGAGGTTCTTACTCTTGCATGAAAGCAATTGTTGCTGTAATACACATTACAATTCACACAAGGGTGGAACTGAATCAGTCATTCTTAATGCACTTGCTAAGGTAGCACTTGCTTTTAAAGCAAAGGGTTAGTCGGTAGACTAGGAGGTTTCTTCAGTACACATGCTCAGGCCAGTACGATGTACCATAGGAAACAGTCCTCACAGAAAAGAGACTTAGACTTAAGTTTGATTAACAAATACCCCAAGGGCTATTGGTGGTGTTACACAAGAGAAAACTGATGGCTGAACAAAACAGGAATGTGAGAGCAATTCTCCTCTCTGTGGGACCAGAGTAAGGGGCCCAGCTGCAGGTGGACCATGACCATGGGTTGGAAAGCTTCATTGAGGGACAGTCTCATAGGTGCTGACCCCAGAAATTTGTGATAATGAAGGGATAAAGCCTGCCTGGGAGACAGTGTTTAAGCAGTCCAATTCACCTGACTAGTTGAGTAGAAGTCCCATGAGTAAATAAATAGCTTGGTCATTTGCAACACATCTCAAAGTACTGCAGGAAAGTAGCTAGAGAACCACAAAAACTACGTTAGTATTCATATGGCAATAGAAAGAGGTTATTTTAGCAGTGTGAAATGTTTTCTGATTCCAACAGCACACACAAAAAAAGTGCAAAAGCAATTTGCCAGTGACAATAATGTGTGGTGTAATGTTGAGGATGAAAAGCCTTCATCTGGGTTTGACCCAGTATAAACCAACCCTGGGCCTACTCCAGTAATATTCAGTGCTAACCAGCTATATTTGGGATTTTTATCTGAGTAATATCTGATGCTTGAATAGAGATAAATATTAAATTATGTCTACACTTAAGTCAGTCCTTAGTGTTGACTTAAAAAGTAACTCATCTTTCTGAATCATTTCAGTGAATTTGTAGATCACATCCTTAAAGTTTTTGAAAAACATACATTATTATTATTTTAGTCTGCTATTTAACACCATAGTGTGATTCTAGCCAAGCCCTGAAATCCCACGCAAGGCAGATTATGTTCAGTTTTCTGGCTGTCTACATATTTTCCTCCCCTATGTACCTTACAAGCCAATGCCTGAATATAGCCCTAAAAGCATATCCTTAGCATCCACCCAAGAGACCACATTCAGTATCCTGTCACCCATCATACAGAACTGATTGATTCTAACAGGATTGTTAATAAAACCATAATTTCAAAAATGTCTCTTAGAAAGTCTTTTTTTTTTTTTTTTTTTTTTTAATGGTATAGTAGTTATGGCAACTGCTTCCTGCCACCTCTGCTGCCAAAAGCCACAAGCCATCCATGAAAAAGAGCTTCTCCATCCAAACACATTTTTCAGTGGACAGCAGCATTCCCTGGCTGGAGCACACTCTTCCCTTCCCTTTTGGCAAACTGGAAGCCAAACAAAATCTGTAACAAATGTGAGCTGAAAGTGAGGAATTAAGTGAACTTCTTACAAATGACTTTGTATTTTTACACGTACATAAAAGAAAAAAGAAAAAAAGACACTCCAGGAGGGGCGGGAGAAAAAGCCAGCCACCCCTCAGGGCTGTTCAGTGAAAGAAATGCATATTTGAGCTTCAAACTGTCTTAAAAGTCTTGCCATAATAGTAATTAAAATATTGGTCAGTTATTTCCCCTTCATTCTTAATTTTATTCTACCATAGAGGTCAGTGGCAGGATTTCTTAAGTCTAGTGCATTTCCTGCATGATGATCAAAGTTTGCTTTATGATTTTGAATTTATTAATTTGAAAACAAAATGTTCCGATTCTTTGCAAGTACCAAAACTCTGCTTCTTTGAGCAGACCCTTCTGGTCTTGGCACAAAATAATTCTTAAATTTCCTGTTTGACAACATGGTAAAGCTTTTAGAAAAGCTTTACAATTATTTTTATGGACCATATTTATAAATATTACTTTCCCTCCCTAGGCATAATTTCAATGTGAAGTTATGTGGAACTTGTATTTCCTTTGCCCTGTTGGCTGTGACCTTTTACCCACTCAGAAAATAATTAGTACATTTTCCAGCAGATAGTTGGATGATTTCATGCTCTCATATTATGAGAAAACATTGTAACAGACCACTTGAGCAAACAGTTTAATGTGCTGTTCTTTCAAGCCCCTGTAAAGCAAATGAATACAGATGCACAAGAATGTAAAAGAAATGAATGAATCAAGAATCGTGATAACAGTGCAATGAAGAGCCCCTTATAAAGCAGGGCTTCTCTTATAGACTGGATTTGGAAGTTTTATTAAAATGAAACACAATCATCATGATAGAGGTCACTTTGAGATTTTTGGCTGTGTGTGAGAAGTCTCAAGTTCCAGTACTAATTAGGCATTGCACACATTGTGATCATTAATAATTTCCACCACAGTAGCTTCAGTCTACAAGATATTTTGCAAAGAAATTGCAGAAACACGGTGTAGACAGTGTGAGCACCCAAAAGCACATACAGTACAAAAGCCTGAAAGTATGAAAAATAGAGGGGAAGGAAAAGAGACACAGGTCTGATCCAAAATTGTGAGGCTGATACTACTGTGGTTTTGCTTCCAAGCTGAGCAACGAGACCATATTGCCTACTATTCTGTGTTAATGCAGTTTTCACTGATTAAAATCCATTTTCACCCCGTACAGTATCTACCTTACTTTGATTTTTTCCTTCTTAATGATTTTCATTGCCTCTGTGCAAGTGATACATTATATAGCTATATTAGGCATTTTAGCTTCTTTAATAAAATAAACAAAGAGAGCTATTGCAAGAAGCCTTCACAGTATTCAAAAATCCCTTCCCATTGGTGAGCTTAATGGCAGGAGTTATCAAGTGGCCCCCATACACATGCTATTAGCATGCGAGTGAGTTGTGTGGCTGATGGTGGAGTTATGTGAGCCCTCTCTGCAGGCTAGGTCCAAAAAAAAGCAAGGGTGTACACCAACAGGGATGTCTGCTCCATGCTTTTGTCTTCAGTTCCCAAACTTGAGCCAGTGTACATTTCAGCAACAGAAGAATGAAAAGAAGTGAGAAGAAAAAGCAAAGCATATACTTATGATTCCACAAAATAAAATGAAGTTTGTATCTCCAAGGACTCATGGATGAAGTCATTGCTTGGATTTTTCTCCCAAACAAGTTATGTGGGGTTTATCCATAACGAAGATAGCAAAAAGAAAGTGTCTCCATTCGAATCATAATCCTAATCAAATCCTAATCCCCAAATTCCCCTTAACTGAGAAATTGAGCTGCAAGATTTCAGATTTTGCCTACGCTTCCACAGATCAAAGGAGGTGGTGACAAACTAAGAGGCACCAGAAGATACCCTTACCCCTGCTTCCCAGCTGAAGCAACTGGAAGGCATGGAAGTCATAATCATGGTTTAAGTCACACAGTGAGCAGAAGCACGGCCAGAAATGTACTGTGGGTTTCTAGGCTGCAGAGTAGTGATATAAACCAACTGTTCCTCTTTTAGCAGGATTTTTTACAGCCGCTTGCAGTATCAGGTTGACATTCTCTGTTATTTTTTCATTCAAGTCCCCTCTTGCAGCTGCATTCACAGAAGCATTTCCCCAGTCTTGACAGGAGCCCAGTTGCTGCCAACAGCAATTCTTGAAGCCCCCTTAATTAGTCAACCCAGGCATCTTTGCTAATTGACAGAGAACAGTAGGCACCTGAAAGGCCCAAGACTTGTGACTTTTACCATTGACCTTAGAATAAGATGAATGGTGCCCCACAAGCTCTGGTTTCCCTCCGTTGGTCTACACTGTTAAATGTGGAGAAGGTTTCCACCTTTGGCCAAACAAGTGCACCCTTAGCCTCAGACTGCCCTACAAACTGCCTTATGCTACAATGGCTGACTTCTGTGCAAGTTGGTCTATGAAGACAAACACTGCTGTCATAAATTATTCCAGTGGCACATTGTCTGCCAAGAGTATATTACACTGTTCCTCAGACTAATTTTTTTAAGTCTAAAAATATAAAACTGTAGCAAATGTTTCATAGTTTTTCAAATAATTTTTTTAAATATTTTGATGCTGGGGAGGGGTTTCCTCCCAGGGACTTTCAAATCTGTATCTGAAACAGTCTTTATGGGTGCCTCTTAGATTCAACAGAGAGAAAATGGCCACTTCACACATGCTATTCATTTCCCCTGCAGTAGATGTCCATAATAGATTAGATGTATTGCACATTGCAAACGTGTTTTTCTTTCCAGTGACAAAGGGACGCAGCGTTCAGATGCAGATAGTTACAGTGCAGATGTCTGAAGCTGAGAGAGATGAATCTCATTCCAGGTCTCAAAGGGCTGAAAGTGCTTGGGCTCAGTATCCCATTTCCAAAGTTTTCAAGTGAAAACTCAGTTCCAAATGGCTATATTTCGTTCCAAAAACTGACTGGATGAAGGCAGGTTTCTTCTACAGCAGTTTTTTTGACTGAGCTACCATTGTGAGAATTAGTAATGTTCCAGTTCAGACTCTCTCCCTCCCTATCATTCCTCCTCCCTTATGTTCTCCAACTCTTAGTTACTCACAAAGTTCTCTTCAAGCTTGTCTAAGAAACTATACATCCTCTTTAGTATAGAAAATATCTGCAACGAATTCAAAGCCCCTCAGGATGTGAAAGTTACGCATATTGCAACGATCATCAGAAAAATACTTTGCTCCCCTTCCTCCACCCCAAATATATTACTGTGGAGTGATCTAATTTTTATGCTAAGACTCATTTTCAGACTTTTTTGCTAATATGCAGTTGCTTAAAATCAAATTATGAAGGCCTTGGAGAGGTACAAAAGTATTTGTTTCACTTAGCTTTGATATGCAGTACTGAAATTGTATGTTACTACAGAACTTTTAAAAGTTAGTTATTGAATTATTTCTTAGTACTAGTTGTTACAGCTCAGTCTCCCCATTACACATCTAATACTGGTAAGCCTTTACATTCAACAAGCTGTGTCAATGAGATCCAAACATAACCATGAAATATATGTCAGCTTTGAATGCTATGCACCGTGTAGAATCTCTCAGTGAGTAGATCTCGTTGCTGTGCTACAAGCACAAAAGAGAACCCAGCTCCTCACCCATTCACTGTGTACTTCCACTATCCCTTCTTTCGCAACTTCTTTACCCCATGGTGAATAAATTTAATCAAGCCAGCTGCTACTTCCATGTCTCTGCACAGGTTTTCCTGCAGGTGCAACTCAATTCTCTTTAATATGCTCCAGCTCATGCCCTGAAAAACACTCTGACAATCAAGGTTTTTTTGTTCGTTTTTGTTTGTTTGGGGTTTTTTAACTATAACCAAGCAGTGACTATAATTTAACCATATTATAAGCAAATTATCATAGGAGTCAAATGCCTTACCTGAGATATCAAAAAGAAAAAAGAAGAAAAAAAGAAAAAAAGAAAAAAAAAAGAAAAAAAAAAGAAAAGAAATCTCTCCAAATATAATATTTTTTTATTCCCTTTTCTGAGCTGATACAGTTGATTTAAATGCCATTAATTTCATGAGTGCTCAACATTCCATATGCATCCATGTTGATTGTGGCAGTAAGAAAGGCAAAAGTGAGAAAAATATTAGACTCATCAAGGGGACAAGCTTTGGAGAAAGTGTTAGAAGAAGTTTTTGTATCCAGGAAGACATTACACTTCTTGATTCCCACCACATGTCTCCTGGTTCCTGGGAAGTTTCTTTTATCCTTCGACTTCAGCTGTAGGTTTACAGAGAACCACATTCAAAAGAGAAGCCTCATAATACAGAGGAGTCAAACATTTGTAGAAGGCATCAGATCTCTCAGCTCCTTTTGGTACCTAAATGATTTCTTCTCTAAGCAAAGGTGGTGTTCTTTCATTTGTATCGTTTATTATTAACGTGTGGTATTTGATTAAAATCATGAAACTGAAGTCATAGTAAAAAATTAGTCCTCCAGCACTTTTTGTGAACACATCTTTAGGGTTATTATAAATTAGATCCCATTACTGAGTTTTCAAACGTTATAAATATGAAAAGGATTCTTTTTCTTCCTTCAACTATTACTTCATAAAAGGTAACTAGTAAAGCTAACTAGTAGAAACATGTCTTGTTCTTCCTGTTGCAGACAACTAATCTAATTTAAAAATCAAAATAATCAGCCTTATCTATTAAAAAAAGGCAGTGAAAATAGGCCAGTGCTTCCCTTTGTTAACACTTGTCATTCCATGTAGCTCCGTGGGCTCTGGTGAAAGGTCTCCACATTGCACCCACAGAAATACAAGTACTTTTGGCTCATTAACCACACATGTACAGCAATGGCATCATTAGCTTCTAAAGAAATAAATATGTAAGTGCAGTGCCCAACTCCTAAGTAATTTTAACACATTTGCACAACTCACCAAATGTCACATTGTCATGTTTACAAAACTATGAATGCTTTCATGTGGGTCTAGAAAAGTAATATTTACAGTACAGAGTTTACCTGCTTATATAAAGTGTTCTTGATTTTCCTGTTGGACTAACATAGAATTATCTAAGATGACTTCTACTTTTTTTAAGCTAGTGAACTATTTCTTTGAGTATTATTAACAATTTTTGCGCCTATGTGTGTGTGACTCAAGGTTGTTTAGTGCCATCTTTTGGGTGGTCCTAATACTACAGAACAGCTTAATCAAATCAGTAACACATTTGCCATCGAATCATGTAGCTAAGAAGCTGTGTGTTACCAGTTCTCTCAACTTGTTTCTAGAGAGGTTGGGGGTTTACATCTAGGTTATATCTCTCTGCAAGATTTTGCTTTCTAATGTGTATGAGCTCTCTAAAGAACAATTGGGCAGAGATGAAGTGCTGTTTTCAGGCTGTTCTAGTGCAGGAGAGGGGGCACTATGCCACCATGGGACCAACCTGGAAGAATCAGTGAAACAAAAGCAAGGAGATACAACTGGTGACAGCAGGTGTAGTTATGCCTTTGGAGGCAGACATGCTCGACAGCTGCTGGGGATAGGAAGTGTCTACAGCAATCTCTCTCATGCCTACTTTCAGCATTGAAGGGAAAATGGGTCAGGGGAGCCTCTTTGCGGAAGTAGCTCTTTGAAACAGGACAGACACTGCAGTTTCTACAAGCTCCTTTAGGACACTCCTATGGGGTGAGGTTTATGTGCACCCTTGTAAAATCAGGTTTCACCTTCTGCTTAAATTGCTTAGTTCTTGATAATTGCAAATTACCTTGATAGGCAGCAGGTATCTATGCAGCAGCTCAAGTCTTCCGCATTATTTTTAAATTATTTGGATTTTTTTTTTTTAAGTATGTGCCCTTAATTATGAGATTTCTGTCTTCTTACAGCATCAAAATGCTTCCAGCCCTCCCCACAGTTAAGTGAAGACCGTAAACACTAAGTGGCAGCAGTCAGATGACAAAGAAACTCAATGCGAGGATGAATTGCTGGGAGTGTTTCCATGCTGCATAAAGAAATCCCCCAGCCCTTTCTAAGCATACAAATCCCAAAATCCCCAGCAGCAAAATATTTTCCTATTTAGAAACTCTGTTTTTTTCCAACTTGGGCCAATGTTCATGCTATTTTATAAGAAAATTATTTATGTATCCCAGTCACACCCTATATCACCAAATTTCTTTCTTCTGACTCCTAATACAAGACCAACAGTAAACTCATTAAATGTATTGTTTATGTTCTGTCTTTATTCCATATTCCTCGCTAGCTCTAAAACCAGATTATATGTCAAAAAACGAACAAAAAAACCCTCAAGCATCCAAAAATCCAATTTAACACCTACACTGATGCCACAGAATTAAAAGCGTACATTAAATATTACGCCCATGATACCTGGTACATGGCAACTAATAACCAAATCTAGACATAAACCCCTGCCTTTTCCACAGATGGTCTAATAGGATTAGATGACAATGTCTCTTTGAAAAGGTCAATGGTCAATTGGTTTCATCTTCAGCAAAAACAAATTCAGTGTAGTGAGGTAGGTAATGCTTCCAGTGGGGTTTCCTTTTCCCTTAATGAAATGAGAGGCCTTTCTACCCCTTATCCCCTTCTACCCCAGAACAAATGAGCTACTTTCCACCACAAAGACTAATTTCATGTGCAACAGGGAGAGTACAGGACTTGGAGGTAGCTGGGCTTTGGATATCCTCTTGCCAGTGATAGACCACCACAAAGAGCAGGTCAAGGTTCATACTGTGCTCCCTGACTCATGGTCCCAGAAACAGCACAGACAGAGCCAAAGGAACTATTCATGTGTGGAACAGCATTTATTGAAGATACTTACAGCATTTGGCCTTGGAGTCTAGAGCACCAGCTGATCCTTTTTTGTTAGCTGTAATGCTTGAAATGACATATGCACACATTGCAAAATTTTGGACAAGGCAGCCTCTCCAACAGAATGCTGATGTCTGCAATTACACTTATCTCTGTGTGGAAATGTTCCCCAGGCACCACTTCCTAGGCCAAGTGTTTGTTGGAGGCTTTTTGGAGGTGTCAGAAAGTTTGCATTCCCCTACTCTTGGATAATCGGACACTGCTCCCAAGCTTGTTTGGATGGTAAAATAAGCCCCAGCGGGGAGTTTATGCAAGCATGATTTGTAGCACTTTAGGGACGTGAGTCTGGAAGGTGCTTCCTTCATTGGTGTATCCATTCCTCTGCTGTGGTAGGAGATAAGATACATGTAATTCTGTTCAGAAATTAATCAAAATCAATTTTACATCCACTGTGTCCTTTGTCTCCATCCCTCCTGTTGGAAAGCACATCTACCCACATGCACATACAACAGGCCTTATCATGAAACTGGACTTGTGAGAGGGCTCACAGGCTATGGATGACACAGTCTCCATCATCAATAATCTAGTCTCTTTTCATTGTCACTGACACTTAAATGTCTGGCTTATGGACAACCATCACTTATACTGACCATAGAGCTTTTGGTACTCTCACATCATAACTGTACAATCAAATGAACTAATGGGAGTTAAAATATCACACAATCTATTTTCATAGTTCTTTGCAGAATTGCAGTAGTCAAGAAAAATCACACTATGCTAAGATAGTGACAGGTGTGTGCTCAGACAACTGCTGTAGACAGACGTTAAGAAGAGACTTCCAACCATGCAGATCAAAGCCCTCAAATGCAAAATAGATGCTCAAATTATATGAAGTCAGTGGACCTCTGTTCAAGTGCAGCTGTCTGTCAATATGTGAAAACCACTGCGGGATTGGGGCCACAGAGATTAATATAAAGCAACAAATGCTGGTAGTTTTAGCAGTGGATGTCCTCACCTTAACTGACTTTTGCTTTTCTGCCCTCCCTGAAGCAAACAACACCAGTTAATGTTGTCACTGCTTAACATTTTCTGAGCTTTTACTGCCTTATGTCATAGCTTGAGTGTTTATAGCTTTTCAGCTTCTTTCCACTTGTTTAGTTTGAATTCTTTTGAAAAGGTAAGAAGAGAACATTTTTCTTGGAGAGTTTTGAAACCCAAATTAATAAAGCTGGCAGGGCCCTCTGTTAAATTTGGTTTCTCTTTTTTGTCTTATTAGCACTTTCTTTACAGAACCTATTTTAGCTCATGTATTTACCATATAAAGCAATGACAGCTCAGTTGGCATCACTAGAACTATATAAATGTACGGTTTATAAAGTGGAATTTTTTACCTCTCTGTTTGCTGAAATACCCAATGATGCTTTGGTTTTAAAAGGGATGTTACATGTGACAGCTGTGCATATTTGCACTGTAGCTAGGACTTCTATACTACACCCTGTTCATAAACGTTCTTGGGTAACAACCTGAGAGATTTGTAAACAATCAATAAAGACAATGTTGCTGACAAAAGCAGCACAAAATAACACACACACACAAACAAACAAACAAAAATAAACCAGCACAAAATAATCTTTCTAGCTGATTAGAAATTGTGGTGTTCCACTTTGTAAGAACAAGTTCAAGCTCAGAGGAAGCCCTCCTATGGGACCTTGGAGGTCTCAGGGAAGCACTTTCCCTAGCTGCTTTCGTTTACACCTTTGAAGTCATATAATATGTAACCAGGCCATGCTTCCCCTTGGGATGTCAGCCTCAGAATCCCAGAAACTCTCCTCCAGTCTGTGTCCCTCATTAGTTCCCATGGGATTATCCTGGGCTTCCCCTGGACCAGCCCAGTGCCACCCTGCTCTTACCGATGTGCCATTGAAGAACAGCCACATTAATTCAACCAGCATCTCTACCTGTCCTGAAACAGCCCGGATCATCTACAAGCAGCTGGAGGACACTCTCATGACTCTTCACCCACTTGCATTTCATAAGGGCAGACAGATGTCCCTCTGCTCAGGCTTCAGCATGCAGCTGAAGCAGGCAGAGGCAACTGCAACCCAAAGAATTTGGGGTTGCTTCAATTGTACTCCCTATGGATCCTAGGGAGACAGTGGCCAAACTAGGCATCAGACCCAGATGTCTTTCACAACAGCAGTGGGCACTGCCAGCAGGTAAGGGCATATGATGCCTGCCTTCCAGTTATGCCTGGCTTATGATCAGAAATGATGGCTGAATTTATGCAGGCAATAAAATTAATTATTCTGCTAAAAATAATTCCAAGTGAAATTATGTGCATTTTTTCTGTCTGCAATATTTTCATCACATTATTTAAATATACTTTTAATTAAAATTTATAAATCTCTAAATAAACAGAAAGTGGAACTCAACAATAAGACAGTGAGTCAAAAATACTGAGATTAATTGATAGATGTAATAATATCAGGAAAAGTTTTCCCTATGGCTACTTTACACATTCCCTCCTTCTTAGGCACATATATTCCTAAAAGACTCAAGACCCATTATTTTTTCCTTGATCAACCTTAATCATATACCCAAACCTCTAGTGTTGCCTTAAGTATAGCTTGTAACCTTAGAGCATGCATTTGGAAATCTGAACCATTCAGTCAAATATGCTGTGACTTCCTCGTGACACTCATTGAAATAAGACTGAATGAAAAGCTTTCATGACTATCGCATGTTCCCCAATTTTAGTTCTTTATCACCCAAAACAACAACATAACTTGTGCCATGTCGAGCAAAAAAAGAGTTGTTGGTGTAGCAAAAGCAGCACATCAGCAGGGGTCCCAAGCATCTCTTGTAAAAGAGATTTCCCGCTGGAGATCAAAGAGCCTGTCTACACCACAACAGTAAAGGCTTTGCGTATTAAAGCCAAGAGGAGAAATTTAGAGATGAAAAATGGAAGTTAAAAAAGAAAGTCTTCTTGATTGGCTTTTTTGGGGGTTTGGTCTTAAGCAGGAATTGTGCTTTTCCATAAGACCTATCGATAACAAGAGTGGAAATACAAATCCAGGTATTGGTTTACTAATGTCTGTTTCTTTCTTGTCATGTTCTCTTAGAGTGTCTATGGTATAAACTGACACAGGGGATGGATGGATGGGTGGTATTTTTTAAAAAGTTCATTTATTGTATAAGCCACATGCTTCCTCTTGATATAATTTCTAAACAGAATATTTTAGCCAACATTTTATGAAATTTCAATCCCACAAACACTTGAGGGGTTAGCAGAATGCTAGAAGTTAAACCTAACTATAAATATTTCCAGGACTAGGTCCTACGTGTCTGCTCCAGTTCTCTTGGTTAACATTGTGTGATGGAGCTATGTGTTACATACCTACAACAAGGGTTGCTCATGCCAGCAAAGTGTATTAATAGTATTAATATGGAGTTGTGCAAGTGAGTTTATGTGCCAGAGAAGTGGCTCACATGAGCTGCTCCAGACCGGCCGGGGAGATAGTGAGTGTGACTCTGCAGTGAACTATAACAGTGTTTTAAAACTTTCCAAAAACTGGAAGGAGCAGCAAAGGGAGGCCCACATGGCCCCTACACTCACACTCTTCCTGATGATGGCTACTGGTCTGAGCCAGCCTCTTGGTGGCAGGAAGCAGCAGGTGCATAAAGAGGGAAGCAGGGGGTAGCAAGAGGCCTCCTCCTTCATCTTATCTGCCCTCCTCAAAGTGGAGCAGAGGAATGGTCAGCAAGGGATAGCCAAAAATGCAGTATCATCAATCCAAGTTTATCAGAAATGGTTTGATCTGTTTTGTCCAGCATTTAAGGCCTGAACAGAGGGCATGGTTTTCCAGTTTTGCATGGCTTGGGAAAACCTTGTGCTGTGAATTGGCAGATGAGAAAAGATGAGGATATTCATTTCTGTGACAGTGGCAAACATGACATGATCGCAGTGATTTTTCACCCTGCTCCTGATGCCCCCTCCCTGCTACCCCAGGCTAGAAGGGGACCTGTCAGGGGGGAAAGGCACAGGGGAAGGGCAGCAGGTAACAGCAACAGTGAAGTCAGGTGAAAGAGAATGAGTTAGACAATGAGAACTATAGACTGTTGTTCTGCATCATCTTTCTGCCACATTTTGAATCTGAGTACGTGCACCAGGTACAGGTGCCCAGTCTCCGGGTGGGGTGCTGCAGCTGCGGCCTCTGTGTGGAGAGGCTGGGGTTGCCCCATGCCGGACACAGCCAGTCCCAGCCGGCTCCAGCTAATCCCACCGCAGGGCAGGGCCAAGCCCCACGACCTCGATGGCAGTGCCACAGGGACAGGAGCCTGGACAAGGGAAGGAAAAACACTGCCCAGTAGTGAGGGAAGAGGGGAAATGTGTGAGAAACAGCCCTGGGAGAACTCAGGGGAGAAGGGTAGAGGGTGATCCAGGTGCCCCAGCAGGGATCCCCAGCAGCCTGCGGGAAGGACCCATGCTGGAGTAGGTTTGCTCTAAAGGACTGAAGCCCATGGAGAGGTCCCACATTGGAGCAGGGACAATATCAGAGGAGGAAGGAGCAACAGAGAGGAGCTGTCATGGACTTACCACAACTCCCTATTCCCCATCCTCCTGTGCTGCTTGCAGGAGAAGCAGAGGAGTTGGAAATTAAGGAGTGACATTGAGTTTAGGAAAAAAGTGCCAGGTGGGGAGGATGTTATGTTTTGTCTTTGTTTCTCACCATCCAACTCTATTTTAGTTGACAATAAACTAAATTCATTTTTCCCAAGTCAAGAATTCAGAAGTCTGTTTTGCTCATAAGCCTGTCTTCATCTCAGCCCATGAGGTTTTCTGTCTTATTTTCTTCTTGCAGTCCTGTTGAAGATGAGGAATGACGGAGCAGCTGTGTGGGCATCTGGCAGACAGACAAGGTCAACCCACCATAATACCCTATAGTTCTTTCCCTAAGATTAGTGTTACAACCTTGTATCTTACCCATTTCATTGATAAAATGAACATTCCAATATGTTAGAAAAAAATCTGTGAGAAAGTCTCGTCTCCAGCTCAGGCGAGTTTGTGATTTAAACAACACGTCAGCATTGATATATAGATATATGCAGAACTGAGGGAGACCTTTTAGGTATGTGTTCTATCCCAAAACATCTAAACAAGTCTTACTGACTTACATGCCCTTGTCTGACAGCAAACAAGGATTTCTGGTTTACTTCTTCCCTAACACTAAAAAAGTGTAAAGAAGCAACTGAAGTTCCAGCCTTATAGTTGAAAACAAGAGGGATCAAAAGCAGAAAAAAATAAAGGGTAAACATGCCCAGTCCTGTTTAAAATATGGATAAAACTGTCAAAAAGCAAGAACAGATTAGCAACATCACGAACTCTGCCCTGAAATAACTGAAACAAATTAGGTCAGATCTAAAGACTCTGCAAATGTCTATGAACTGCATTGATGTACCAAAAGTATTTTGTCTTATTGCTAATAAAGTGCTGGATCAATTTGTATCTCAGTTTTCTACCTGTTAAATAAGATAATGCTTGCTAGGGTCTCTTGAGGAGATACTACTTAATGACTGTGAATTATCCATTTGAGACCTCTATAAGCACAATGACAGCATTTAAAAAAAAAAAAATTCATAATTTTAGAAGGACCCAACTATTGGATTCGGTAACTGATTCTTACACATTTATGGCTTTTGCTGGACCTAGGCTTAGGTGGTGTGCTCCCTGTCTCAAAAGGAATCTGTAGCACAGCTAGGTCTCCCAAAAGCTAGAAAGACATCTTACCCTATTTTGGTATAGAGCAAATATTAAAGAAAGTTACACAGAACTGTACTTTAAACCATGACTTTGCATTATAATCTCTTGAGCATTTCTGAAATATTTGCTTAGGTCACAGGATAAATTGGCAAATGCCAGGATTAAAGCATCTAAATAAAAATCCTGATGTAAATCCCAAAATTTGCTGTAAGTGAAGCTGCCTTTTAAGGTTCTCTCTCTTGAGGTTTGTATTGCTGAGATTTTTGCTTGATTACATGTTATTTCCACCAGTTCTTCATAAAAAAGATGCAGGCAAGAGCATTTCATGCTTGGCTGTCTACCACTTTCTCCACTTGTGATACAGGTCCAGCTTGGCAGCAAGTTAGAAGCTAAGAGATGATCTCCATTACAATTGCTTGCAGGTAGTGCAGAGATTAGTGAAACCACTGGGACTAGCATCTCTTTTGGCCTTAAAAAAGATGCACTGACACATCAAAGCCCCTCTCTACATGAGGAAAGCTCAGAGCTGTTGAGGCTTCTCATTCAACTGCTGGATGCAGAAATGAGTAACTGTTGCTCAATTCTGTACCCTTTTTTCCCCAAAGTTTCACTCTACTTTTTTTAGTAATAAAGGTATTTCTCCACTTATTTCTCAAACTGATATTGTTGTATGTTGGTTTGAAGCCTCAGACTTCAGGGAAAGAACCCCAACAGTAAGCTGAGGAGACTATAAACATCATTTCCCATTTGTGATGCAAGTCTCCCAGAATTCAGTGGCTTCTCAGCCGATACAGATCTTATTTAAAATCAAAGTAGGAATTAAGATGGCAAATACCAACCATGACCTAGTATGTAAGAGTAGGTATTAAAATATATGTAAAAAAAGGTTAAGACTGATCATGACACCCACCTCTGTGCCAACATTGGCAGAAAGAGTAGACCCTTCTGTGGAAGTGTTCAAGGCCAGGTTGGATAGAGCTTTGAGCAACCTGATCTAGTGGGAGGTGTCCCTGCCCATGGCAGGGTGCATGGAACTAGATGATCTTTAAGGCCTTTCCAAACCATTCTATGATTCTATGTTCTGGCCCCACACAATCGACTGATTTTCTGGTCTTAGCGATCCAGAAGTCAGACCATAGAGATAGGAATACATTGTCATATTAAGAAAAGACAGAAAGCAATGTCAGTGTCTCCATAAATTCAAGGACTGTGTCCTTAGTATACTGAGGACCACAGAGTTGGCTCACGTATTTGAAACAACTGAAATTCTTCACTCTTTCTATAAGGAGGCAGAGGGCTTCTGGCCTTCTCATATAGCAAAATCTACCCTTGGTTGTATTGAGCAGGGCTTTAACTGTCACAGTGGGCATTATTTAGTATCAGCAAAGGGACAGTAATCTAAATATTTGGATGTCAAAATATGCAAAATATCTAACTTTCATAAAGGATAACAAATATGCCTGGCTCTGGCATCTGGGGACTTCCCTTTCATTATAGAAAGTGCAGAAAAACACCTCACAAAGTACAGAAAGGCAAGAGCCATGTCTAAAGAAAAAGAAAAGGGGAAAAACTGCAATCTAACATTTTGAGCACTGCCTTGATTCCTGCCATTAGTGTAATATGTCTGTCATAGGTGATGGAGAAATGGTTCTCAACAACCTCAAGCAGTGTGTTGGACTATAATAGAGACCAGACAACACACCAACCCCCCATACTTGAATTTATAACCACAGTTAAAAAGAGTCTACCTTTCTTCCCTAGATGTCATGGTTATCCAAGAGGGAAGAAAAGCTGTGCCAGGGAAAGTTTTCACACAAATGCTACAACAAAAAGCCATTTATCCATCAGCAGCCATCTTCAGACACACACAGGAAAAGTGAGGGTTTTTGGAAAGGGAGAAGGAGGACAAAAGCAACCTTCCCAGAACAGGCAAACAAGCTAAGACTCAAAGAAGCCCCAAGAACTACAGCTCAAGAGGACCAGCCTCATCCCTGCAAATCAAGAGGAAATTCCATCTAATCAAGCTTTTAGCAAAGCATGGATTAGATGAGTCTAAACATGTCTATAAGCTGTTTGGGGAGTGGAGAGCAGTTAATCACCTTTCTTAATGTTTTTTGCCCTTTGTTAAATACACTTACCTCCAACTCTTGATTATCCAGCATTACAGGGGGAAAGGGTGGTGTAAGAGCAGATGAAACAAAAATATCAATATGGTAAATCATGTAAATGAGGCTATTAAAACATGTAGGAAGAATGTGAAGAAGAAAAAGGTTAGTAAATAGTTCCTCATATTAATACACCCACATGCATGTTAAGTTCAGTACAATACGACACAGACATGACAGTTTAGGTCTGGAAGCACTATTTCAAGGAGCTAATAGACCCAGTAATGGTACAACAGCAACACCAGCTCAGAGGGTTTCCTGCCCTTCCCCTCTCTGCCAGGCTGAGCTGCCCGTTCCCACCACTTGCTGTGATGCATTACACCTTCTGCTAAGCCCACACAATTGCTTGTGTCTCTGGGCTAGAACTAGGGTGAGGGAACTGCCCAGCTTGAAATTTAACTGCACTGGAAATATCTGTTGCTTATGTTCAAATTTCTCAACACTTTTTATAAGGAGTATCAGCATTATATAGACTCGGGTCACAAAGAATGACTAGCATACCTGTGTAGACAAGGACAGCAATAAGCAGAGCACTGTCTAGCAAGATGGCAGTCTCTTTGGAATCAGCATGGCCAATGCCCACATCTACTAAGTGGTGGTAATTGTCTCCTATGTCACCCAGATGTCTCAAAGGTAAAAACTAAATAAGTACAGTGAGGAATTGTCCTTCTGAGGACTTTTATGGAAACTGTAATACTTCTTGCACTACTTGTGAAATCTTCTGTCCAAAGTACACAGAGAAAGTGTGGTATCTGTTGAAATCACAGTATGATAAAAATATCAAAATGTCAGTGAAGCTCAGGGTATGCATGAATGTCTTCCTTGCCAGTTGCTGAGGGACTTTGGAGCCAATGCTGCAGTTATATTTAACTTCTGAAACACTTTTGCAGACATCCTATAATGCAATGTTTTGTATTGCCTGATTGCTTGTATTTGATCCCTTCTTTACAGGGAGTTCTTTTGTATATTTGACACTAGCAGTTGTTTTGACCATGAAAATTTGGATTTAGGTCAGCTGTTCACAAGAAATTTAGCTGGTGACACAAATTCTTCGGTAGGAATACTTCTATCACCAGAAAGTGAGATACTTGTCAGACCTCAACAGTCTTTAAACCACTTGCCTGTGGATTTATGTGTGATACAGTCATGTCTGAATTCACATTCTTATGCAGATCTCTCTCCCTCTTCAGACTTACCATGCTCCAGCAACAGACTTTTCCTATGGTATGTGACTGATAATAGCTGGGGGGAGAGTTTAACATAATACTAAATGTTAGGCCACCCCATAGGTTCTGATCTAGCCAGAAAACTAGTATTAAATATATGCACAACTTTGCCTCCACTACTCTTAGAATGCACTTAAAATGCATATAGCTCACAGGTTCTAACAAGTGCATCAATCAACAAACAGCCAGGAGGTGCTAACAGCTTTTGATGTCTTAGATCAGATAGAGATGCTACAGTAGACATTTACACACATGGTTATGAATGTGGCCAACTCCTGGTCAAGATCAAGGCCTGCTGTTTGCCACAGAGCCAGTCCAGCTCAGGAGCATCCACCAGTGTAGACTATCTAGCAGTGCACTGACATCCTCCTTTGGATGCAGACAGCTACAGAAGGATGGGCACTCCACATAAGTCCCAGCACAACCCACATCACCATCTTCATCATTGGATCTGACCTACTACTAGTGTCAGGAGAAGACTATGACTCATGGCTTTAACTTGAGGATGACACAGAGAAGAGAACACAGGTGATTAGGGGGATTTTACAGCTGCCTAATAAACAGTAAGGAAATGTTAAAGCCCGTGGCTGCAATCATGGAATCACAGAATCATAGAATGGTTTAGGTTGGAAGCGACCTTAAAGATCATCTAGTTTCAACCCCCCTGCCATGGCAAGGGACACCTCCCACACTAGACCAGGTTATGCAAGGCCCATCCAACCTGGTCTTGAACGCACACCATGATGGACTATTAACAACTTCCCTGGACAACCTGCTCCGGTGTCTTACCACCCTCATAGTGAAGTTGTTCTTCCTAATTTCTGATCAAAATCTAACTTCTTCCAGTTTGAAGCCATTACCCCTTGTCCTATCACTACAAGCCCCTGTAAAAAGTCTCTCCCCAGCTTTCTTGTATCCTATTCAGATACTGGAAGGCAACAATATGGTCTCCCCATAGCCTTCAGTTCTCCAGGCTGAAAAATCCCAATTGTCTCAGCTTGTCCTTATAGGATAAGGTGTTCCAGCTCTCTGATCATGTTCGTGGCCCTCGTCTGGACACCCTCATCAGGTCCAAGTCCTTGTATTGTGGACTGCAGAGTTGGACACAGTACTCCAAGTGGGGTCTCACAAGACTGGAGAATAACCTCCCTTGATCTTCTGGCCACACTTCTTTTGATGCAGTCGCTATGCTATGTAACTGACTTTTGTGCTCCCTGTTTTTAGTTTCCCTTCTGCCTAATGATGAACTAGTTGAAAGCATTTTATTGTGATCAAAACTCAATACATTTTTCACCATATTTATTTTAGGAGCAACAGATAAACCAGATGTAAAATCTTGTATGAAGAAGCCACAAGAGGAAATCAGATGAAAGATAGTTTGTCAGCAGATAACACAGTTTTTAGGACATGTGTAAGGTGACCTGGATTACATATGCTCCTACTTGTGCCCAATAAAAAATTGTTAGAGAGAGAAATTATGCCATTAATTATGATGCCTGTAAAGGTATTAAAATCACAGCAGAGGTATTACATTAGTCAGTGTAAAACATCTACAGAACAGTTCTTTGTCATCTAAGTAATAACTGTCACCAAATAAATGGGTTCTTATTTCCACAGATGTTGTTGAATTTCAACTAAATAAAGTTCCCTGGCTGCCCTTACCTTTGCAAATTGAACTAACCTAAAGCCTGAACCCCAAAGTCCAGTGCATTGTATTTGCTGAATAATAAAATATTTGACTCACGCAGACAGAGGTAGACCAAATTCCTACTGAATCCAATAGCATGGAAAGCAGAAAGAATTGGTAGTGCTTCATTTTGAGTGCATACAGGCCTATACAGGCTATTTAGAAATAAAATTTGCCTTTTTTTTCAGCAACTTTGATTACTAGTTCATGTAAAAACAGAAATTATGTGGAAACATATAACCACATTAAATCATATGGTTCTCCCCCAAAATAAAAATCTGTATTTCTCATTAAAGTGATTATGGATATTGTTTTGCTTTTTTCCATTAATGATGATTAGCCAAACAGGCACAATTACAGGTTTTCTCTCTTATCCCTGTTATCCTGCTTAACAAAAAACAACTGTTAATGACAATCAAAATCAGTAATAAATGCAAAAAAATAATAAGCTAATCATGCATATCGCAAAAGACATCATAGAGAAACAATCTCCATAAAAAATCTTGTTTGGTTCAGTCATTCACCCTGAATGGCAATGGATTGTCTCCCTCTGCATGAAGCCAAACCAACAGCTAGTAAGAGAGTGTAGAATAGAAGGGTTCGTTGTGGGTGAACCTTTCGGTAATCACAAGATAAAAAGAGTTCTGCAAACATCTGTTTACTTTCCAACCAAAAACGAATGGCTTAAGGTTATTGGAAGTGTTCGTCTAAACTATTTTAACAGCATCAGGTCTTTAATCCCCTATTCAGTGGGCCTAATGTGCCATCTGCTGTCTTAACTCTGAATTATAGCAGTTTTTGAAGGCAGCAATCATTCTGCAGCATTTAAACAGGCTGAAATAGTGTGGGTTTGTTGTGTATTTGTTTTGCTTTTATTTTGCAAACAGCGGTTTATGCAAATGCTGGCAAAGAAAATAAAACTTCAGCACTGTGAATACTTGGTAACACTTGGAGCTAGTCGATAAAAACCGATTCTTGCGCTGCAACCTAGAATTCGATGATCTATTAGCTCCATCTGGTGGCTTAATTTGTATTACCGTCTTATTTTTTCTTTTATACGAGAAGCACTATAAATTTGTTTAAAAGGCAAGCTTTATGCCTTTTCTAGGTTTTTATCCCACTAAGCGAATTTCTTCAAGAGTAGGTTTAGCTTTCTGAATCTTGACTTACACAAAATATGATTGGAGTTGATGGTCATTAGATGACACAGACTGCAACTACCCATACATAGTCTTTCTTGTATAAAATAACCCCGTTAAACTCACTGGGGCTATTCACAGAAAGCTATTTAAGCACTTGCAAGGCGCAATGCCTGCTGTGGGGCGAGGTCGCACGTTTGTTAGGAAGCAAACCTTTTGCCAGTGTTCCTGCACAACGTGGTTCGTGTTCGCAGAGTGCGAAGTGTTCAGGTGCCCACCTGCGTGTCTAACAGAAGCACATCTAAACAAGGCTATTGACGAGTTCTTGACTCAAACACTTTCTTGGATATTACATAAAGGCCAGGAAAACTTTAGTCTGAATCACGGAACTGCTAAGAACAGCACTAAAATTGTAAGCCTTTGCACCAGCGAACAGTTAGAAATCTTCGAGCTGAACCTTGAAACCCTCGAAGAAAAAATGTTTCATAGGCGAGTGCCACCTGGTGGAATATCGGGAAGACGCTTTCTACCAAAAAAACTTGGTTTAAGGTGGTCAGGACCTTTTCAAACGAGAGAAAAAAATCCTTAAAACAGCAAAAATTAACTGCAAAATATTACCACAAAGGTGCACACGGCAGCTGGGTGGACATGTCCTTGATGGACACCGAAGTGGACGAGCTCTAGTCTGTGCTCATCTATGTAGTACACTGATTACACTGACAGACTAGGAGGTTTTTGTATTTTAATATCTTTGCAAATGTTACCTATTTTGAATTAATGTAAGTTCAAAAATCAATTATAAAAATGTTTTCCTTTCAATTCTATGTTTGATGTATCATATTTCTAGACTTTGAAACTTACAATTTCCTAAATATTCAAAGTACAATTGCTAGGTATGTATCATATGCCATACAAAATTAACAGCATGAATGAAATGTAGCAGTGTTGTGATTTTTCTATCCTAGGAAAATCATGACAGAGTTGAGATCTCAAATGTAAAGCCAGAGATTGGCACAAATCTCTTACTCAAGCAAAAAAAATTAGGCCTTTGTTGTAACTGAATGGATATTTCCGTTCCTAATGTATTAAATAGGCAGCAGAGGCGGCCTCTCAAAGCCAAGACTCAGATCAAAAAATGCAGCATTTCCTGCTGTATACCGAGGAAAATCCCTCATCTGAGGCGCAGTCCTGATTGTGCTCATCACTGTGAGGGACAACAGCACTTCCATGGAATAAGCAACTGGAAAATTGTGTTTACCTTCTCATACTTCTTTTGCACAACTTCAGAAAGTATGCATTTCTGAATTTGTGTGATTTACAGAATACCATGGGAAACAAATGTATTATGGGAACTTAGCAGGCAATCATGCTGTGTAGTTGACATGGAAGCATGGCTTTGAGTTTAACTGACATGGTTTAAATTACGAAGAAACCCCTTTGATTTAGATTTAGTGGCATAAATAGGACACCATCCGAAGAGAACAGTGGGTACATAAAATTTTAGAAATGTTCTCTCTGTCACAATGTGTTTTCCTACTTCTGCTTTCATCCTCTGAGTTTTGTGTGTCTATAAAATGCAGCGTTGACTGACACTGAAGCACTTTTGTTAAAAATCAGTAGCCCCAGAGTCATCACCAATAGGTACACTCCTGTTTTCATTCACGTTTGCCCTCATCCTCCAAAAAGACCTCCATAAGGAGGAGAAAGTATTCCTCAGGCTGTGCATATTGCACAAGTGTTGCATAGAAAGAATTAAGAGGATTAACCGTACCACTATGGTTGGTTATAGCTTCAAAGGAAAATACTGGCTGCACCTATGTAAATGTTTCTGTTTAAGTGATTTAAAAGGAACTGTTTCCCAGAAGTACAGGTGGACAGCTGTCTGTAGCTATTGGGGCCACGAAAGGCTAAGAATTGCTTAAAAAGAAAAAGAAAAAGAAAAAGAAAAAAAAAAAAGAAAAAAAAAAAAAAAAAAAGCCACGAATGCTACCAGGAATCTCCTTCCCTGCCCCACAGAAGCCCCAGGCCACCCACCTGCCGCCCCCCCGAGAACCCAAGCCCCCGGCCGCCGGGGGGTAGGCCGGCGGCAGCCCGCAGCCCATCCAGGCGCTCCAACGAGAGACATGCACCCTCGCGGAGCGCTGGGTGACGGCAGTGGTCCCCTCCCGCCCCGCAGAGACCCCAAGCCGAGCCCAGCCACCCTCGGGGGCCTGGGGAGGAAGAACACCCCCGCCGCCGACCGGGCCCCGGGGAGGGGGAGCCATGGGGGCGGGGGAAGGGGATAGGCTCAGCCCGCCCCCCGCCCGGCAGCCAAGGGCCGACCCCGGGCTCTGCCCGCCGCGCCGCGCCCCGTTCCGCCCCGTCGGGGGCGGTGGGGGGAAGAGGAGGCGGGGGCCGCCCGCGGCCGCGTTACGCACACAGTGAGCTCAGCGGCCCGGGGCCGAGGGGCGGCGCGGCGGGGGGCGGCGGGCCGGGCAAACCCCATAAAGGGCGGCATCGGCGGCCCCGGCTGCCGCAGTCACCCCGGACGGCGGAGGCGCTCGGAGCGCAGCAGAGGGGGCCCGACCGGCCCGGCGTGTTGGGGGTGGCCATCACCCCATTTTCTGCTCCGCTTTGCAAGAACGGGAGGCTTCTCGGCGCTCGCCTCCCCCCTCCCCGCAGGGCCGTGGAAGTGCAGGCGGGACCGTCCCGGGGCTGCAGGAGAGGCGAGCGGAGGCTCGCCGGAGCTTCCTCCCCGACTGCTGCTGCTGGGGAGAGCTGAGGAGGAGGTGGGAAGGAGGAACAGCAGCGAGAGAAAAAGGCCAGACAGACGGACAGAGGGGAACGGCTGCGCCCCTCTCAAGACCCTTACTCCCCGCCGCAGCACCCCGGCCATGGGGAAGCCGATGCCGCCTCTGCAGTGACCGCAGGATCCGGCGCCCGCCCGCCCCTGCCCGCCCCTCCGCCAGCAGAAAGAAACTTAAGAGACCCCCCCCAAAAGCTCAAAACAAAACAAAAAATCATATATATAAACAAATAAAGAAATAGAAAGGGCTCTGTCAAGCCAGCGGCTGCAGCAGCAAGCCCTTCCCCGCCCTGAGTTTGGCGGCCGCGATGAGGACCGAGGGGCGCCTGCCGGTGCCGGTGCTGCTGCTGGCGGCGCTGCTGGGGCTGTGCAGCGCCGAGCGCCCCACCGAGCGGCAGGCGCTGGTGGTGCCGCGGCGTCTGGGCGCTGCCGGCGGCCGGGATCGCTTCCGCCTGGAGGCCTTCGGGGAGAAGCTGACGCTGGAGCTGGAGCCCGACAGCAGCTTCCTGGCCCCGGACTTCACCCTGCAATACTTGGGCGGGCCGCCGCCGCCTCCGTCGCCGGAGGAAGATCTCTCCCGCTGCTTCTACTCCGGCACCGTCAACCGGGACCCCAGCTCCGCTGCCGCCCTCAGCCTCTGCACGGGGATGCGCGGCGCCTTCTCCCTGCGGGGCCGCCAGTACCTCATCCAGCCGGTCCCCGGCACCGCGCACCGCCGCGGTGTCCACCTCCTCCGCCTCCGCGGGACCCGCCAGACCGCCCCCGCCGCCCGCTGCGCCGTGGCCGAGGCCGAAGCCGAGGCTGGGACGAAGGTGGAGGCGGTGGGGACGGAGACTGCCGGGCACGCAGGTACCGTCGGGGCGCCGGGCCGCCCTCCGCGGGGAGCGGGAGGGGAGGATCTGCCTCGCTCTTTGCCCACCTGCGCCCCTGCCCCGACGGGGACTGACAGCACGGCGCCTGCCGGAGCTTCCCCCTCATCCTTAACCCGAGAGGGGCTGAGAAGGTGCTTTGACCAGGGTGCGGCTATCGCTCCTCCAACCGGCGGCGTTCTAGAGGCCTTATTCAGACGGAGCTGCCGAAGTTCGGGGGTGGGAGCTGGGCGAGGGGCCGTGGGGGTACATCCCTTAGGTGCAAGTCTGGAGTTATCAGTGGGTTTAGGATTCCTTACAGTGGTTTCTTGAGGTGGCATTTCTCTTGTGCTCACACACACTTTCTCTCCCTCTCTAATGCAGAAATGAAAAGCAGGAGGAAGAAAAGGTTTGTGTCCAGCCCGCGCTATGTGGAGACTATGCTGGTAGCCGACCAGTCCATGGCTGAATTCCATGGCAGCGGACTGAAGCACTATCTTCTGACACTGCTCTCTGTGGCGGCCAAGCTGTACAAGCACCCCAGCATCCGCAACTCCATTAGCCTCGTGGTGGTGAAAATCATGGTCATTTATGAGGAGCGGAAGGGACCTGATATCTCTTCCAATGCAGCGCTGACTTTGAGAAACTTTTGCAGCTGGCAGAAGCAACACAACCCACCCAGTGACCGGCACGCAGAGCACTATGACACGGCAATCCTCTTCACCAGGCAGGTGAGGGACATGGAGGTCAAATCCTTCCCCACACCCATTGCTCCCTACCCCCAGAGGTCCCCTCTTGCCAGGAGACCACCGAAAGTGTTCAGAGGCAGCCTTTTGTCATTGTGTCTTCAGCAAAGAGGACTAAAAATGAAACAAACTGCTTTTTGTTTAGTCATTTATTTTGCTGTTTGCATGGTCTCAGGTGAAAATTACAATATGTGCAATGTATTTCTGAAATATATATTTTTAGCACCTTTAGTATGGAAATTATGCATTTTATTTCTACATGTAACCCTTGTGTATGTTCCAAAGACAGATTTCTGCCATCAGACCCATTGAAGTGCTGAATATTTATGCTCTTTCCATAAGTAAAGGCAAACTGCCAGGGCTGGATGTTTTGTGCCAAGGTTAAGTCTCTGATCTGATTAATAATGAAATTGCCTTTTTTTTTTTTACAGGACCTCTGTGGTGCCAAGACATGTGATACTCTTGGGATGGCTGATGTGGGAACAGTTTGTGATCTAAACCGCAGTTGCTCTATCATCGAAGATGATGGTTTACAGGCTGCCTTTACAACAGCCCATGAACTAGGTACTTGAAACTTTGAAAGGAGATTTCAGGTGATTAATTGAAGCCAGCTCAACGCTGCAACACAAAGAGCAGCGTAGCTTGCACCGAAGGCTCACCTGCTGCTCCCCAGTGCAGCTGGGAGGAGGCAAAGCTTTGCTTGGTGTCAGGGTTGAACTGTGGAAAGCAAACTGCCTACACGGCGTAGTCTGCAAGAGCTGTGTATTTGATTGCAGAAAAAAAAAAAAGCATTTGAGAAGCCTGCGAGGGCAGCAAAGACACAGTACCATCTGCTTAAAATTTGGCAGTGTTCAGATTCAGGTTATTATTTAAAAAGCAGGCTATGAGCAGCCCTAGAGTATTATTTAAAATAGTACTAAATAGTACTAGAAATGCACAGGACAGACTTCCTAAAGTCACAAACTTTTTTTGTTGTTGTTTTGTGAAGGCCACGTGTTTAACATGCCTCATGACGATGCAAAGCAGTGTGCTGGCATTAATGGAATAAGCCGGGATTTCCACATGATGGCATCTATGCTTTCCAATCTGGATCGCAGCCAGCCGTGGTCTCCATGTAGTGCCTACATGATTACAACATTTTTGGATAATGGTCATGGTAAGATTATTAAGCTTTCCATTCATGTAGCATTTAAGCTCTTGTCTTTTCCTTTCTTCCTTTTTTTCCTTTCCTCCTCCTTTCCTTAATGGAGAGCATTTTGCTACAGTATAGAATTAACCTTTTACATGCTGCCAACACATTTGGAAGATGCTTAGTTTTACACAAATGGTGGCACAAACTGGCTCAAGACTTAGGTTACAAAGCAAATTCCTTTTGAAATCAAACTCACTGACAGCATCTACTTTTCTTTTTTTTTTTCCTTCCTTTTCAGGTGAGTGTTTATTGGACAAGCCTCACAAGCCCATACAGCTTCCTTCTGACTTGCCTGGCACATTGTATGATGCCAACAGACAGTGCCAATTTACATTTGGAGATGAATCCAAGCACTGCCCTGATGCAGCCAGTACGTGTACGACACTGTGGTGTACTGGCACTTCTGGAGGACTGCTTGTGTGCCAAACCAAACACTTCCCTTGGGCAGATGGCACCAGTTGCGGGGAAGGGAAGTGGTGCATGAATGGCAAGTGTGTGAATAAAACTGAGAAGAAGCATTATGATGTAAGTATTAAAAAAGAAATCAGAATATATTATTATTATATACACTATTATATAGGTTGCAGAGTAGCACAGATAATACATCAGTAGGATTAATCAGTTAAAAGGGCTTGAATAAGTGGAGGCAGATAGCTAACGTAAAAAAAACAAAGCTCCAAGTTTGGTTTAAGTGGCTTAGGTAAAAATGAGCATGGTTGTGGTTTCTGTGGTTTGGTTCTGGTTTGGTTTTACTGTACTAACTTTTTTGTTCTTCTTTTGCTTGTAATTCCAGACACCAGTGCATGGGAGCTGGGGGGCCTGGGGAGCCTGGGGAGAGTGCTCCCGGACCTGTGGCGGTGGAGTGCAGTATTCCTTCAGGGAGTGTGACAATCCCATCCCGAGGAATGGAGGGAAATACTGTGAAGGGAAACGGGTGCAATACAGATCATGTAATATCGAGGACTGTCCGGACAATGATGGTAATCTATTCCCTATTTCTGAGGTGGAGGAAGGGTATCTTATGGAGGAAAAGTATGTACAGAAGATGATCTAATGTCCACCTATCTTTCCTCTGCCTGCAGGCAAAACCTTTAGGGAGGAACAATGTGAAAAGCACAATGAGTTTTCCAAGTCTCCCTTTGGAAGTGGACCTGCAGTGGAGTGGACACCCAAGTTTGCCGGAGTCTCTCCAAAGGACAGATGCAAGCTGGTCTGCCGAGCAAAAGGAACAGGATACTTCTTTGTTTTACAGCCAAAGGTATTTTAAAACTATACCTCATCCACCTAATCACAAATGCTATTTTTACTTTCTCTAACTCTTTATGTGAAGTAAAGAGCCAAGCAGTGTAGAAATCTGAAATTATGTCTTTCTCCTATTTCAGCTAGGTTCTTCCTTCTCCTCTTCCTACATGCACAAGTGCAAGCATGCTTTAAATATTCTGCCACTGGTCTTCCAGTTATTTCACATGTACCACCTCTTCTGTGCGCTCCACCCTAGTTTCCTTTCCACTCCTTCCGCCAAATTGATTACATTGAGATATGTTTGGAAAACTGGGGGGGTTCTTTGCCAAAACATTGGTGAATTCTCATACTGGTTACTAATATGCTGACAGCTTAAAATAAACAAAAGGAAAAATGTTAGTCTTGCATAGCTACTTGAACTCGCTGTCATAAGATGCTGAGAGCCAGTAACAAGCAGGGTGATGACACAGATGGTTTTTGTAGAGCAGTACTCTTAGAAACAAAGGCTACATTGAATACTATTAAAAGCAATTTTAGTTCTGTACTTCAAGGATATGACTAGCTTATAGTGACATTAGAAAACAATGTTATTTCTTTATACGAAACCAGTAAAACAGTTCCATGGTGCTTTGGGCTTGGTTTTTTGGGGGGAGGAGGTGTTAATAAAAAATTAAATTGGTTGTTATCTCCTGTCACCATGGCAGTATTTTTGCAAATGAGGGGAAGTAGTGCTGCATACCTCCAGCTACCTATGGGCTGCTTTGGTTTTTAGTTTTGGAATCCCAGAAAATACGGGTGCTGCTGGTCTTTCACCTGTCCTTATTTTGCATTTTGTATGTGTCTCTATTACTCATTTTTAAAGCGATGTGCATCTTCTAATAAAGTGTCCCACTGCTTGTTTCTCTCAAAGGTTGTGGATGGTACCCCATGTAGCCCCGATTCCACCTCTGTCTGTGTCCAGGGACAGTGTGTAAAGGCTGGTTGCGACCGCATGATAGGATCCAATAAGAAGTTTGACAAGTGCGGCATCTGTGGTGGCAATGGATCCACTTGCAAGAAAGTGTCTGGTACACTTGTTAGAGCAAAGTGAGTATAGGGTGGCTGCTGTTACTTTGTTCTGGCGAATGTTTTGCAGGTGTCAGCTTTGGGTTTCCAAGTCAGCGAGATGTTGCCCCAGTTTATGATTGGAACTGAGGTTTGATCTGTCAGACCCATCTGACTGAAAATAACACAGTTTGATCCCAGAAAAGGAAAACCCCTTACACATGAGCACGCCCCCAACATAGCAATAACATGGGATGTTATCATCCAACCATTTACGTTGCAAATCCCTTAATCCATTAATTCAATTAGGTCATCAGCTCATGAGCTTAATGCTTCAGCTTCAAATGAAATGTAGTCTTGTGCTTGGCAGCTTCTTCCCTTCCCAAGTGAAGAACAGAGAGGACTCAAATCTTTCTCTTTTCTCTTGTGCAGACCTGGCTACCATGACATTGTCACCATTCCAGCCGGGGCGACAAACATTGAGGTGAAGCAGCGAAACCACAGGGGTGCAAGGCACGATGGCAGCTTCCTTGCCATCAAAGCCGCAGACGGCACCTATGTCCTCAATGGCGATTACACCCTGTCAACACTGGAGCAGGACATCACCTACAAAGGCAGTGTGCTAAGGTACAGCGGCTCCTCCGCCGCCCTGGAGAGGATCCGCAGTTTCAGCCCTCTGAAGGAGCCTCTGACCATCCAGGTCCTCACAGTGGGGGACCTGCCACAGCCCAAGATCAAGTTCACCTATTTCGTGAAGAAGCCCACGCAGCCTGCGTCAGAGAAGTCACCCAGTAGAAAGAAAGAGTCCTTCAATGCCATCAGGGAGATCATCTCCTCCGAGTGGGTCATCGAGGACTGGGGCGAGTGTTCCAAGTCATGTGGCTCAGGCTGGCAGCGGAGGGCAGTGGAGTGCCGGGACCCCCAGGGGCGGCCGGCTGCTGACTGTGCCCGGGAGCTGAAACCCAGCGATGTCCGTCCCTGTGCCGATGTGCCCTGCCCCCAGTGGCAGCTGGGGAGCTGGTCGCCCTGCTCTAAGACGTGCGGGAAAGGTTTCAAGAAGAGATTGTTGAAATGTATTTCTTATGACGGCAGCATGCTTCAGCAAGAAAGCTGTGAGCCTTCCAAGAAACCGAAACACCTGATAGACTTATGCAATGTTACAGACTGCAGTTAAATAGTGTATGTTGGGAAAGCTAATTTTTTTTTTTTAAATTCTTTTTTTTTTTTTTTTTTCCTTCAGAACAATGCACTGAAAAAAAAAGGGCTGGAGGCAGCGCATGTGTTTTTTGCATACAAAATTCGTGGTGAGGATCCACTGAGGTGGGACAGTGCAAATTGCTTTAGTTGGTGTGGCATCCTAAAAATACCCTGCCAACTGAAAATTTGATATCAGACCCAAGTCACTCATCTTCAGCAAATAAGGCCCAAGGGCATTAAAATTGCCCTTTTTTACATCTGTTACAAACTAAACAAAACGTGAGCATTGCCCAAAACACATTTAAGCAAACATTTGGAGGTTCAGTTATTTCTACCTTCCTTTGGATTTATATTGTGGTACTGATCAAGTCCCCATGTGTAGAAAGGGGAGGGAAAGGGGGTAGAAAAAATAGCTTAAAATAATTGGTCAGGGCTTACCTACCTCACGAAGGGCAAAAAACAAGATTGGAAAAGGAGCTTTAACTATGTCATTCATGGCTGCTATTGTTTAAGAGAATAGTTTTATATAAAAATAAAGCCATATTCTCTACCTGTAAAGAGTAAGAAATGCCAAGAACAGTCAGTCAACTCCACATAACTAGAATGTAATTTTTTGAAGTATCTTTATGTCATCCAAGTGTGCCTGTCCATTTCTCTCAGTGTTGGTGACATTGTAATCCAGGGGCTAGAAAAAGTAGAAACATTCATGGAGCAGGTGCCATCTCCAAGTAGTTGCTCCTTGTGCGTTCTGCACACCTTCCACTGGATTTTCTGATTTGAGCTTGGTCCTACCATCCTGCCAAACAGACTGATGGCATTTGTGAACATTTGAATCGTGCTTACACATTCAAATTTTTTACCTTACCCCAGCCAATGGAAATTACTTGCCTTTGGGTTAAGAAAAGGATCAAAGGAATCCCTCTATGCGTGGGAACCTCTTCTTTGTGGCCTCTGATAGCTTTGTAGTGCTCAAATGACTGCTAAGGCGGGAAGACAAAGCTGAGGGATAGCAGGTCCATCCACAGCAATACGCCAGCATTTGCATAATTAAAGTTTGTGCCAGTCCATAGACAATGAGAGAATATGGCTTTCCATATGTATATAGTAAGATATATTACTATAGATTTTTATATACTTTATAAGTATTTTATATTTCTTTGCCTTCTGGGAAGGCTTATAATTTGTAATAAATGCATATAATGAGCATATTTATTTTTATACTTCTTGTCTAATGTGATCTTCTAAGTTATCGCTTTTTTAAAAGGACATATAACAAGGATAGAGTATTTATACAGTATAATATGTTACTAGAGGTAATAAATGAACCCTATAAATTTTGGAAATGGAGAGTCTTTATTTCACTGGAGTAAAACTAGTCCATCGAACGTTAAGAAAAAAGCTAAACCACATTTTTCAAAATGACTGGTAGCTTAGGCTACTAATTGACTGTTAGTTAAGGGGGTTTGGAAAACTTTACCCGTAATGTCATATGCCACATTAGAAGGGGTAATTTTGTATTTTATTACTTAACCACTAACAGGGTGCTCAGCACTGTTGTTTCATCTTTTAAAAAAATGGAGTGCAACTAGACTGATGCCACTGGTTTTAATAACTGCTTACAGAGGGAGTGTTGCTGTCAGTGGTGCTTATAACCAACAAAATACGTACAAAAGTGGCAGTTTTATCTGCCCCACTTAACCTTGTTCTACTGGGAAAGAAGCGTTCAAAATTTGAAACCATTAAGTAGCAGTCAGAGGTTTCCCTCACAAATTTCTGGAGGGCCTCCTGATCATGCTTTTCTAATTAGAAGTACTGTGTGAATGATCTGTTCTAACACTGTTGGTAACACGTTTTATGATGTTAAAATACATACTAAGCATCAAGAAACCCATATTTTTGCTCCCTCATTTCTGATCTCATGACCACTGCAGTCAAGGGAAAATCTTCTGTTGAACTCAGTAGGATTTTTGCCATGGAATTTGAGACATCAGTCATTTATGAATGCTTTTGGCTTTGTGTCATGTAAAAATCTATTAAAACTTCCTTTGCCAATGTTTGGACTCTGTCTTGCAGAAATAGTTCCCACTTTATTCTACGGATAAAATCCTGGCCCCTCTAAAGCACAGAAAAATTCTCATCACGTCACACTTCATTGAGCATTACTTTGTCTTTGACATGCAAAAATACTGGGGAACATTTTGCTTCTAACATTATTTAGGAGGGAACCAATCATTTTCTGTTTTTATAAACACTTAAAAGTATTTATAAATGCAACAAATCATTATTTCTTTGCATATATACACATGTATATTTTAGTATAGCAAGTTAAAACTAGGAATATGCACATTTTCAAGTGAAAAAAAAAATAGGCATTTTTATTTTCTGATGCTTGCAGGCTTCCTATCCTAACGTGTAACTGTTGCTTGGTGTTGCCCAAAACACTCTTCATTTAATAGCCCAAGGAGCTACAGTCATGAAACTGTAAGACCCAGCAATATTTACAGAACTAGGGAAGTCCCATGACTGCTTGGTGATAATGATTGCCCAAATGTGATCTCATTAACCTAGAAGAAACATTCAAGGAAAGGCTAAGAAAGCCCTGTGGAGGAAACAGCTTCTCCCAGACCCACCTATGTCATTTAAAGGAATCCCAGGGTCCTGACACACTCTTCCACCTTGCAGTAGCCTGTAAGGAGGCTCTTGGAAGAGAAAAGAGGTGTTCCACAGGCACTACCTTTCAAGCTGAAAGGAATTTGGATCCAACCAAATGCAGCAAATTCCCATTTTTTTAACAAAAGGTGCTAAAGGGTTCTGCATTTCCAGAATGCTTTGGCCTGCATTATGTAGATCAGATCAGTCAGCCCTGTGGCTAACTAGAGTTAAGTGAAGAGTCAGGAGGAGTGAGGGAAATCTAACACGTTTGGTACTTTACAATAACGGCAATAACAACAGCTTTTCGTTATCTTGCAACAAAACTTGTAGACAACTGCATAATAAAATGGGTAATGAACTAATAAAAAGTTATGATGTAATGGCAGCCTATTTGCTAGGATGGTATTCATTTCTTTAGAGCATAAACATCGCAGCAAAAGGTCAACTCATTGCCCATATTTGTAGCACAGCTGACCAATACTGCATTGCTGAGTCATAGCTTACTGACTAGTATTTTTCTTTGACTAGATCATGAATTCTCAGCAGTTGAACCTGTTGCACAGTAACGCGGTTCATGAAATTATATCCTATTTTTAATAGAGCTGGGTTAAAAAGGATGTGCTCCAAATAATGTATTAATTAATTAAGTAATGCAATCAAAAAACTACTCCCTTCCAAAGCATCCTTTAGTTACAAGAAAGTCTGCTGCTCTCAGTGACCCAGCAAAGGGAAATAAGCAGAAACATTGAAACGTAGTTTAGCTGCGTAGCAGTCAAGATCACAATTAAACACATCCCCTGCACCAAGAGTCTGGCAATTTATAGCTTTTATTATAAAGGATTGGAGAGTTAAGTGCTTTTTGTGTGCACGTTCATTACCATGAGCAAGAATCTCAACACTTTATTGCTGACTCTAATGCATGCTCTCAGGAGCAGAAGTGGCACTGAAGCTTGTGTTGGGGTGAGTATAAGAATTGGTGCTCTCTCCTTGGCCAGGGCCACCGGTGCTCAAATGGGCTTCAGACCCTGGGCAAAATTGTTGTTTTCAACAAGGTTGTCTCAGCTGTCCAGATTGACAAGTTGGGTGGGAGGTTTCCCGCACCCAGCATTTCATCTGAGGACAACCTCACACCAGTTTGGAGCCAAATTTGTCCAGCTTCCTCCCAGGTTCAGAGAAACCAGATGCTGTATCTTGGTTTTCTTTAATGTTTTGATATCATAAAATAAACAGGTTTAGCTGAGTAGTGTGGGCTTCATAGATGAGATGTGTATCTTCAGTATTTTCAGAGGTGTGAGAAGAGGCAGGTATCTGAATGAAATATATCTCCTTTAACCAGGCTTGGTTTCATTGCATTCAAGGCTGAGTGATCTTTCAGTTCCTGGTAAGGCTGAAGTCTCTCTGTTGGCAGAGCAGGGCAAATGAAAGCAACATAGTGAGTAGTTCTTTTCCATTTCAGGCATTATGAGACAGAAAAAACTCTTTCAATCCTTTCAGTGGCCTTAAAGAGCTTGGCATTGGGACAAAACTGCAGGCTAAGGGTTAGAGCTCCAGAACCCAATCTCCAAACTTCACCATCTAAGTCATAACATAGCCAGGAGTTCAAAAAGGAAAATAGTTATGCTGAAGAACTACATTCCAGGCTGATTAGAGGTAAAATTATAATACCTATGCTGGGTAAGCACTGTAAATGGTACTACTAGAAAATCTGGAGTAGCTGTTTTCCTGTGGCACTGTTAAAATCTTAAATATGTTTTACTGTGTGAAATTGTATTAAAAGAAAAAAAAAGCCCAAAACACTGTATATGACAGGGTTCTTAAACTGCTGCATTCCCATCTCTTCAGCCAATTTTTGTTGTAAAAACAAGAGATGTTGGTGTTGCCCAAATGCCTAACTATTTTGTCACTGATTGTAGCACGTGGTTTTAGAGTAGAGGAAGGTTGGTTGCTATTATAAAAGTTGTTTCTATTTGAGCTTTCAGAGGGAAAAAAATAATTCTATATACCTGGTATGAAAAAATACTGAAAGTTTCTAGAGCTGCTATGTATCTTAGCGGCTGATACCTGCATTTCAGAGCCATCAGTTGCCTGACTGTATTCAGAGCTGGAACTTTAATAGCAGGACATTGGCTTATATAATAAAGGCCCCAGTGTTATGTATATGAACAACATTCTGGTTTGCCAGGTACTAGCGAAGCTGGCATTTCTTCTCTGAAATGCAGCTCTGTATATCTTGTAGCATGGCAACTGGATTCTTCCGTTTGTAGTTTCACAGCAGCTTTCATTGAAATCAACATCTCCTAGCATATGCAACATGTAGAAATCTGGTACACTTTGTACAGAAAAATGAGCAAGACCTTTGCTTTCAGCATTGCTGCACTGGGGGTGGGTAAGCAGATACAAAGTAATGTGATTTGTTGAATGTTGTAGAAAAAATAAGTGATATGGGCTAGGTGGTGTATGGGTTTTCTGGCTCATAGTTCATAAGCAAGTTTCAGTATCATCTGGCACATGCAGGCAACTCAGCCTTGATTTGCCTCTCTATGGCCCTATCTACACAGGGACAACACATGGGGAGCTGTGTAGATGACTCAGCCTTGAGTTGTCCAGAAGCCCCAGGCCAAACAGGGCCGTGCTGCACCACACAAAGAAGGAAAACATGAGCTGAGCCTTGAAATTCCTCAACAAAGGGTATGTTCTGAGTCTCAATTCAAACCACTATTAGGATTTCTGAGAAAGTAAGGTAAGGAGAGCCTGAAGTGCTTCAGTGGTGGTTTCAGCAGACAACTTTTGTGTATCCAGATGGCATAATTCAATCAGGCATAGTTTTGCCACAACCACCTGGAGGGTTTCAGCCACAGCCTTGTGTATTCAAACTGTATAATCAGTTGCTAAAACAAGGGATAAAAGTGCTAAGGTTTAGTTTAGTTTTGGGAGTCGCTTGTCCAACTCTCACCTGTATGGAGACCCTTCCCCCTTAGTCAGGACACCAGCCAAGGTGATTTTTCTAAGATTGAGAGCCCTCACCTGGAGTGTTAAGTGAATATTTAGCATAATGTAAGTTTGCAAACATGAGTGATTAACACCTGTATAATATTTAGCATGCTCTCTAATTTGTTATAGTGTATTCTTGCTTTTAGGTTGTAGTAGTGCATTCTTCCATTATAGCCATAAAAACCTGCATTAGTGGTGTATTAGATTTCAAATAGATGGTTTGCCAAATACATCATTTGCTTAGTCCAGTCTCTTCTCGCCACAAGTGGGGGGAAAAATTTACACAAAATATGTTAACCCACTAGCTAGGTTAGGGAATGGAGGAGAAAATGCTCCTAAAGAAATTCAGAAAGGCAGCTTCAGAAGAATAGCCCAGACTCCTCAGCAAACACTCCCACTGTAACATCTGGCTTCTGCTGATCAGCTGGCTATGAAATTGCTCACACAGCTTTTCTTCTACAGCCTGATGTTACGTCATGCACCTGGGAAAGCTTTTCATCCCATGCAATTGCAAACATGCCTACCAAACACCCTTTGGAGCAAAGATCAAATCCTGTGTGATATGGTCACAACTGCTCAGTCCTCAGGGCAAAGAGGTTGTAATTAGGTGAAAAGTTTTCCCTAGCAAAGGTCACCCAAACATAGCAAACCAATTGCCCACCCCACAACTCCTGAAAACAGAGGCAAACCCCCAAGACATGTCTAGGCTGCAACAGGAGTGTAAGCAAACATTCAGCAATAGCCCTCATTTTGCATAAACATTTGCATTTTGACCCATTTTACATAAACAGAGTGCACTGTTACAACATGTGGAGGCAGAAAAAGAACAGACCCGGAGATAACCACCTCTCCTAGCAGGGCCTACTTGATAGCCCTTCCACAGCATCACCAAACCTTGATGCTTTCCTAATAAAACAGCAGCTGCAAACTTACATTCATGATTGATATTCCCCCTCAAAACACAAAACAACCAATATTGAAAGGAGGGAAATCCAAACAGAGTTTTCAGGTTCACAAGTGGTGCTATGAACATGGTGTTTTAATAAATGCTTGTGCTCCTGAAGCCTGAGGCAGACTGGTTATTGCTGGACATTCAGGTAGCATTGTTTGGACTCACAGATCTATTCTATGGTACCTGACAGTGTAAGAGGGTCTTGCGCAAAAGAGATTTAATATTGGGCAATAGGAATACAGTTTCATACAACTTTGCCTGTAAGCTGGCTCCATGTGCTTGATACCTTCAGTGTGATACAAGATAGTCCTTTGACATTGCAGCCTATGACCATAAGCTAATGAGATCCCAGATGCCTGGACAATATTTAAATTTAAGCATCCCAAATCTAAGTTAAACCAGTGCAAAATCTGTCATCCTTAATATACTGTACTTTTGTGTAAGAATGCTCCAAAACTAATTTGTGTTTCTACCAGCTCATGATTCTTCCCAGATATTCCATTTGAAAATTAGTATTTTCTCCAACATTAGTTGCACTCAACTGTAATATATTTTCCTACAAGCACAGAAAGGAGCTTCTTGTTCCAATATAGTGGGAACAATTGGAGCTAAAGGAAGAGGGAAGTCATATGGTAGAGATTATAATCAGGCAAATTGAAAGCAGTGGCCATTTTAATTGTGCACCAGTATTTTTTTTTCAGTATAACTAAGAAAATATGTTTGTCTTCTCCCAAACAATTTAAATATATACTACCACTTCATACGATTTTTCACTCACAAAACCAGAGATTAAATTAGGGGTAAGAAAACAATGGAAATCCAATTATTTGGATTAAAAATTTGTCAGACAAAAAATGTTAATGAGGAAGCTTTTATCATTTTTTATTGTAATTGAAAACAAATGCCAGCAAAACTATCAGGCTTTAAAACAGTTCACTTCTGGTTTTCTTATTCTGTTTTCTTCAATTTTCTGACATCTAGGCTGTCAAAAAAAATGGATGCTGCAATATCAAGGAAGAGGGATGCTCAAAGACATACACTGACTGAAGGCACAGCTAGGACAAAAAAGTGGCTCCTTCTTCAATGTCTGGCAGATGGGCAGTGGCTAAAGCTGACATCACCAGGGCATCATTTATATTAGAAATGGCTTCAAAGTTGCATAGATATTGACCACATCCTACTAAAATCTGTACTTATGTTTCTCACACATATGATCCACTTTTGGCTACTGAGAGCTTTGAATAATTAACTTAAGCAGCAAAAACATGAAGTACTCTTTAAACCGAGTCACAAAACTGGCCTGTAGCTACTTTAATAAAAGAAAGATGTCTTGTGGGTACAGCTCTGATTCAACAGGGCACTTAAGCACATGCTTACACTCATTGTTATTTCAGAAACACTGGTTAAACCTGAGAGGGGAAAAATAAAAGCTTACCTTCTTTAGTTTAATTCAAACCTTAATTACATGTTTAAATAACTCCAGAGGCCAAACTTGGACTGGGAGTTTTCAGTAGAAATGTGGGAAGGGAAAGAGGAAAGGGAAAGAGGAAAGGGGAAAAAGGAAAGGAAAGGGGAAAGGAAAGGGGAAAGGAAAGGGGAAAGGAAAGGAAAGGAAAGGAAAGGAAAGGAAAGGAAAGGAAAGGAAAGGA
>JANIJG010022670.1:9047-35405 GCA_024611175.1 Megaceryle torquata | reverse complement strand
ACACGCAACAAAAAAACACACAAAAAGAAAAAGAGAAAGAAAAAAAAAATTCAAAAAAAAAAAAAAAAAAAAAAAAAAAAAAAAAAAAAAAAAAAGGATGATGGAATAAAAATTAAAAAAAAAAATAAAATTTAAAGCTCACTTTTGATCCCCAGAGAATTTAGGCTGTAGTGCTTTAAGTCTCCAAGGCTGCAACAGTGTTTCTTACACATTTGACAAGGAAACAGAATATAAAGAGCTTTTCTCTTGTGAAAGCCTAAGAAAGAAATTAGGGCAAAGGATTTTTTTCTCATCCTCTGAAAATAAGAAGTCCAGTGGTGGCTGACAAAGTGCTGGTAAGCATGGTGCAGACATGTTTAAACAGCTCTGCTCCACTCCTAAAGCACTGACATTTTGTTGGAGCAAATAGGCACAGATGGATCTGAGTTTGACTCCCTGCGGTCAGTGTTTCTGCATCATACTCCCATAGTTTTCCCAGCAGCAGCGTATTATTTGTGTTTTTCCTATTATCCCATGCCTTTACCAGCTGAGACATAGGAAAATTGACTGCACAGTTTTTCCACTGCACAGGCCGAGTTCCCAAACAGCTAGCTGTCTTCAAGAATGGAGCCAAAGTCGCTATTGTTAATTGTCAGTCAATCCTAGAAAAAGAAACAGTTGTGTATGTTCACTTCACGGGATGCATGCAAATCTATAGCAAATAAAGTCAGAAGCATGTCCTCTTTTATGGGTTTCAGATGCAATTTGAATAATGCTAATTATCAGCTTCATTGTAGTGTAGTTACAAAGCTGAAATCCCTGGCATCAAGTTCTGGGGTTTACACAGATCAGTGTATTCCCTAAGCTGAAGTTAAGTCTGCAGCATTCAGAAGAGAACTGGTGCATTTCAATTGCTGGTACAATAACAATTTGTGAGCTTGAAGGGCAGGAATGAAAGGAGGGGTAGATCTGTGATTTTTAAAAATTACAGTGATGTATTGCAAAATCCTGGAACACACAAAACGAGCAGCCCAGCACAATACAACACATCGCCAAGGAAATCTGCACAACTCGTTGCCAAAGAAAACCATGAGCTACTCTCCCTAGAAGATACACCTGCAGGTATTTTCATATCCCACTTCCTCCTCTTTTGCCATTTACTTGTTTATTTCACCGAGTGGTTTCTACTGCAAATTTCCATTGTCTCTACAGACTTCTTTTCTTCAGCACTTGATAAACTTGATAAATTGTTTGCTCTTCAGTCGCAGGAAGGAGAAAGGCGAGACAGATGAAAAAATTGCGGATTTTCTTGACTGCATTTGTGGTCATGCAAAGCATTTAACAAAACTTTAAGTGACACATTTCACTACTAGGGTCCACTGCTATGGATGCTTCTCCCAGTGCCCACAGGGCGTGACCGCCAGAGTGCAGACATGCACACATGCTTGCGTCCAACTCGTACATGCTTCTGCATGTGCTTATATGAGCCATGCATAAAAGTTGGTGAATTTCCAAAATTTAACTCTAGTTTTTACATTTGGTTTCAGATGAGCATTCTGGGCTGTTATCAGAGGACTATCATTTGGGGTGTGGCAATCCTGAAAGAGATACATTTATCATAATCCTAACTCTGTAAAAGTTTGCTGTCTTTCTGGGGTGTAACACTTCAATTATGGTAAGACTGTCAAAACCTCAAAGGTCAAGAGAACAGCTCTTGCCTTCCAGATAGCAAGTCTCATTATGGAGGTATCAGACATTTTACAGATTTCTCTCCATCAATAGATCAGTACTTAAGGTATTTCTGACAGGGTATTATCTAGTTATAGTTCAAGTAATTATATCACTCTATTATACATCTCCAGCATTGCATTTGTACCACAAACTGATGCCATTTTACTCTTCTGTAAGCTAGCTCTGTGAATGAGAAACAGAATACCTCCCTTATGCTGAGTTGTCTTAATAATAATAAAAATAATAAAATAATCAATCCCCTAAAGCATCTCCCGTTCCTCATTTTCTTTTCCTTCAAACTGCGGCATTTCACATCGATGGCTTTTTGCTATTGTTTAGCATATTTCACCGAGACATCCTGTGTCTGGCTGCCTGATATGTCACCCATCGTGATTTCCAGAGGTGCTAGAAAACCACTGTCTCCCCAGCAGATTTCAGTCCCAGTTACGCATACTGAATTAACCTGGAAGTCTTACCAGTCCAGTGACAGCATGGACAAAATAGATGCACCTTCAATTTCAGTGAAAAGATAAATCAAATATTACTTATCTCCAGTTTACACCCAGTTTACTGTGAAACACATAAGCTCTGAAAAAATCTAGCTATCCACAAGAAAAATATTAAACACTTAATATTTCTTCTTTTTTTTTCTACCTTTTTCGTTCTCCTCTGATAGGCAAAAGCAATATCCTGCCTCTGTTCATTGCTGCGGTTTGTCAGGATGTTGATGATGGTGACCTCATCCACACCTACAAAGACATAAGACAGGGTTAAAGAACCTTTCCTGTTACATTGTATTAATATGTTCTCCAACACTCAAAACATAGCACATGTGCTGTCCAGAGCAGACAGCTCAACAGCTCTCATTAGATGACGCTTAGAAGAGGCAAAACTATTTCTAAGTATTGCACGTCTAATATAGTGCATATTCTTCTGCAACAGAAAGCTAATGTATAACTAGTTATTTTTTTTCTGGTGAGTTGCATGTCACATTTTGAAGCAAATAGGTGGCTTTAATCTAGAGGTCAGAACAAGCCCAGAGTTTCAACTCAGGTTTCTCTACTTACCACAAGTATTATGAACAGGTTCTCTCACATGTTCACATACATCAGTAAATGATGATTTTTTTGATAAAACAGAAAGTTAGGACTGGAATAGCAGCTGCTATCAGGGCTCATATCCCTGCCAGAATCCATTTACATTTATTTTCCTTATTACCCAAAGCAACCTCACAGCAACTTGAAACAAAGGACTGCAGCAGATATTACAAAATTAATCATAAAGTGTGAATGTTGTTGTTGATGTGTTGTAGCCCCTAGCTACAGAATCTAAAATGATGAGTAAAACTCAAAATTCCTTTCTCCCTCTTCACCATATTTTCCTTGACGAAATACTGTACTTGATAGACTCACATCCTTAGATCATGCTGAAGCAGACCTACATCAGTGCTTTCACTCACACAAGCTTGGCCTACAGAAGTCAAGAGTCTGAAAAGCATCATATGTCTTAATTAAAAATTTGGGTTTGAAAATATGCTGACTGCACATTTCAGCCATAATCTACTCCTGCACATTTGAAAGTGTTCCCATTTTAGAAAGGAAAACAAATTCACCCAGTCCAGAAACAGCCACACACAGACCTTCAGTCTTTCAGCTGTTGCAGGGCCACAGCATAAGCCAATGTCTTAAACTTTTTACTAAATTCAAAATTTAAACCCTTCTTGACATTCAAAAAAAGCAAATGATATTTTCAAGTCTTATCACAATTGTGAGAGATTAGAAGACCACAAACGACTGTACGTTATTCATATTCTTTGTGCATAGGAATATGAAGTTAACTCACTGCTCTGGCATTTAATGGAAAAAAAGTGCTTGTACTTCACACTTGGGAATCATGCTGTGTGGACAGGATGCTGACTCACATTTGCTGAGGTGGGGCGGAGCAGGAGAGCAGCTCAAACATTTTTCTTCACTGTTCACCAAAATCTCTGGGAGTTTCATGATAATGAAACAAAGTTTTGTTTCCAAGTTTATTGTGGCCAGGCAGATTTTATCAGTGCATTTCTATCAACAGGCAACTGAAAATTAGACATTGTGGCTCACAATTTTTTTTTTTTTTTTTTTTTTTTTTTTAAACATAAGAAGATTCCTTCAGATGGAAATTTATTTGATGAAGGGGAAGTGTGTATATACACCCACACACAGATATATTCCAGAAGCTATTCCTGTCCTAACAGGTGCTACACTGATCATCAAACTACATGAATGGGATTGCAGCTGGCATCAAATTATTGGTGGGAGATGTACGTGATTAGCCCTTGTGGACCTCAACACCATTGTGCATCTGGCACCAACACAGTCCTAGGACTATTTGACTGAGCTCATGATCTGCAGTGTCTTAATGTTTTCTCAGATAAGCCCCTGATCTCACTGGAGTCAAAAGGGAAAATGTAGATAAAATATGACCATAATTTCAGTTCTGCTATTTTGCTTAGCAAGATTTCATCAAAACCAAACCATGTTGCAATTCAATATTTCTTTACCAATACTATAAATATTCTGAATACATGACTGATGCAGTTTGGTGGATTTCAGCCACTATCCTCCCCCACCAGCATGCCAGCAGATTTCCTCTAAACTTTTACTTCATAACATTAAAAATTCTGTTAGAAGGTAGGGGCATGTTAAACATACTGTATAAACAGCAAATCCAGTCTTACAGAAGACCCCTGTTACAGTTTACACATCATCATTTTACCTATTTCTGAATATACTCAGTTTATTATAGATGTACATCCAAAGCACTTTCCCGCACCAAACCTGGGTTTGAATTCTACCAGTCATGGAATTAAAAAAGTATACTATGAGACCTTAATAAAAGGTTGTGGTTTGGGTTACAAGTAATTAACTATTCAAAACCTAGTCTGACAATAAAACTATTTAACAAAGTATTTGAGAGAGAATGTCACAGTGCTAGGGAATGTCTCTAAAACAGGAGAGAGACACTTCAGCAGTCTCTTACAAAGAATTGTAACATACACTCTATTAGTGCTCTTCTAGCTACTTTCTTCTGCTGAGGCTCATACACTTGAGCTAATGTATGAACTCGGCACAATGGAGCATTATACAGAAGTTAAACAGCCTCTTGTCCTATACAGCAAAAAGGCAACATTTACAAAGGACATGCTAAGGCAAGTAGATGAACTTGCTACAGAAAAACTCAAGAGCATAAAAGTGAAATTGGCGTAACAATGACATTTATTACAAAAGAAACAAACCAGAACCGTAACAAGTTATTTGCACTACCCAAACTCTAGGTTCAACTATTGCCCACTACGAACTGGTTTTATAACATCTAGAGCCATTTTGGCACATCTTCCTTTCTAGGTTGTTGAACATGTATATACCCCCCCCCCCCCCAATTTGGTTCAACTCCTCTGAAAGCCTAGCAAAGGGCTGGGCAATATATCTGTGCAGTATATTTTCTGCAGATAGATCTAAGCTCAAATAAACATCCCAGTATTTCCCACAGATTCCACAATAAATGGATGGCTAACCTCTGAGGAATTAATCTGAAAAGTGTGAAGGAATACTCTAATATTTAGATATCATGTAGAACAGAACAGTCAGACATTCTACCTCAGATCTTTGCCCTAAAATAAATACAGGGCTGTTGTTTAACCAGTAAAATAAGTCTTACCCATTTTACCCACAGTCACCAAAGCGGAGATTCGTGACTGCTTCCGGGAGCTTGCATTACTAGGAAACATCTGGATAATTAATGAGATGGTAATGTTTCAAAACTGTCTTGCCCTAACTGCAAATATTATATTTGCAATACTGTTTATATAAAACACAGAAGGTATACCCAAATTATTTTTCCCAGAAATAAGACACTGCGGGCTATCATTTCCATAGTAGTGCTATGAAGGATACAATTTGAAAGACTACTTTGATGATTTTGAAATACAGGCCCATGATAGCATGTCAAGACCAAGATTTTTGAAACAAAGAAAAGGCATGAGTTTCAGGTGCCATGGAACCTTTACCCTGTAAAAAGTAAAGCCATCAAGATGTTCTTACATCCATGCTTTTTTGAAATAGACCACCTTGGCCACAAAGAGCTTGTGTATGTATTTATCTCACACTGTCTTAAAAACAAGATGAATAAATCACGTTGCTCTTCACAGTTGTATGATGAAGCAATTTCTATTGCTTATTTTTATGTTCTGCATAAAATGCAAACTAATTGCTAGAGAATCGGTGACACTGCCCAGGAAAAAGGTAGCTGCTGTGGCTATGTACTGTTTGTTAATTATGAATGTAATATTTTTAGCTCAGAAACTATGAAGATATGTCCCAGAAATATTTTTAAATGTTTTATTGTAGAACAACTGCCCCGTGTAGCTGTTGATATCACTGTCTGTAGAAAACCAATTCTTGTCTGGATGATTCAGTATTTTCATTTGGAAAATTCATATATTTTAAAGAATTCAAATTTTAGCTTTTTTTTTTTTTTTAATTAGCAGATGAAAATATCTTACAATCAAGCACTTGAAATGCAAGTAAACAGCACCTGGAAGAAGAGTCCTTACACTCCTGTTCTTTATTCCCCCATGAATATTTCCTTTGAGAGAGTCTTAGTGGTGGAAGATTCAGTACTAAAACCATAAAGAGATTTTCCCCTTTAAAGCCACCTTCCCAAAAGATCTCCTAGGTAACAAGCTAACAAGCAGAAATAAGCTCAAACCTATAAACATACAGGTCCATAGATGTTTCCCTGTTATTTGTTTAAAGAACTGGGAATTATCTCACTAACAAAATGCTTCCATGTATCTTAAATCCAAACCCAGTAAACTGCTTATCTTTGCTGGAAGAAAGTGAAAAAAATGGCACGAGCTTGACTTCCCTGACTGGAAAAGTTTTTGTACTGCCTAGGATATTGCAATTTCCTTTTGTATTAATTGACAGCTTGAGCATTTAATTGTGTAAATTTGTACCTATCCTAAAAGTCTAATGGTATATTTGAAACGTTTAGATTTGCCTATAATGAGAGCTGTAAAAAATTATTGTCTTGACAAAACTACACACCCACAGAGCATCTTGTGTCAAACAACATTTACTCCTTACAGGGGGATTTTCTAAAACAAAAGCCATAAAATGATTCAAAATCAGGACAGAATCTACTTTAACAAGCAGACAATGGATTCAATCTTACAAAAGGAAACCTCACGCTTGTTAGAGAGAGGCAATATTTTACATTTTAGAGCAAGTCAAACATGTGCTTTGTTGGCACTGATGGAAGATGCATTTTTTTCTGATGAGAAACTGTTTGGCTTTTACATTTCTTCCTCTCCTGATATGTAGGCAAAAGACTTGGCAGCTCCAGCTGCACACAGCTGTTGATTTTCTGGCCTGGAGGAAGTCTGGAAAGCATGGCACACCCTTTCTTTGTTACAGAGCAGGGCAAGGACAGAGGAGTGCCCTGGGAGCACTACTAAGATATCGCTCCAGACTGTAGTTTGAACTCCCTGTACTCCTGATTGTTTCATTACATCAGCTGCACTTCTCCCTTGCTCTCTCATGGTCTGCTATCAGTCAGCAAAGTGGTGGATCCTGGTGGTGATATAATCAGAGAGAAGCCTACCCAAGAGCCTAGCTCAGAGAGGCAGAGGACTCTCACATTACCCTGCCATTAAGATACTACAAAATCATTTCAGAAACAAGATTCTGTTGTTTCTAGAACATTCTTTCACCTCAAATTAATATGGGATGCCTGAGCATTTAGTTCAAAACCAAGAGAAAAATGTTCAAACTATCCCTATCCAGCTGTCTGGAGAGCAGATAGGATGAAGAAATGTCCAATCCAATCCAATCAGAAATTCATGATTCAGAGCTTGGTCCTGAATCACTGCCACAGGAGTTGACACTTCATTCTCAGGCACAGAAAAGTAGTGGAATTTGAAGCACTAATGAGTCAAGAGAAAAACGCAGACATTTTCAGCATGAACCTCAACAACTCTTGGCTACAAACTTCAAAACATGCAAGGATATTAAAACATTGGTCTTAAGACACAATAGTTTTTGGGTTTTTTTGTTTGGTTGGTTGGTTTTTTTTGTTTCTTTTTTTTAAACACCTACATTCTATCTCACAAGTAGAATCAAAGGCCCATCCTGTGTTCCTCACCTTTGGTCTTGATGGCTGTTTCCAGGGCTGCAGCATCCCGGTCAGCATCAAAGTTTGAGTAAGCCTTAACAGTGGCATATGCACTTGGTGGGAGAGAATGCTAGAAGAAAAACAACCTCCATGTTAAATCATGTAATCCTGTCCTTGTTGCAGTTAATAAAACACGTCCCTCTTCGTTAACTGGTATTTAACCAAATTTTAAAATACAAGAACTACCATCAGGTATCAGTAAAAATGGAATTCCTCTAAGAGTCCTCAAACTCTGTTCTCCTGATGTATATTGTCTAGAAATCCACTCATAGCCATGCTTATTATAACAAAGGTGACACCAGAAGAATCTTTTAAAGCCTGTAGTTCTAGAAAGCAGAAGTTACTTGCAGTCTCCTTTCGAAACTCTATGCCTGCGGATACTTTATTTGAACATCAGCATGAAGCTAACAAAACCAAAAGACAGTTCAAATTACCTCTGCTAAGAATAAGAGGACTTGCAGGTAAGTTCACTTAACAAGCAGTTGCAACCTTTTCCAAGTGACCAGATTTTTTTTTCAGCCCTCTCCTGAGGGCTATAGCTTCAAACAGGAGGACACAAGAGATGCAACTCTTCTCAGCTCCTTCAGAGTAAGCTAAAAGTTTAGGCTGTATCACCTCCCATGGGCAGCTTAAGCTAAGCCACAGATTTTCATACAAACAGATGAGAAATATTAAAAAAAAATCATACTATACCAATTTCAATTTAGAGATCTAAACCTCTGGCAGAAAAGCGTAGTGACTAACACCTGGAATTGTCAGAGCTGTTACTTAGTGGATGAAGAACTAAGCTTTCTTGGTCAAAATCCCAAGAAACTTTTCAGTCCCTAAGTCCCACAGAAATCCAGGCTCATAAACAGGACTAAGCTATCTTAATATGCCTGGAGGATCTTTTTGTATGCAAATTATTAAGAAGAGGACAAACTAAAAATTTCCATGTTTTTTGACTGCATTTGTTTATCTTCTAGAGGTCACGCTGTCCTGAACAGATTACTCTGGCAGCAACAACTGTGCCTTCTTGAGACAGTCTGCGTGGAGATGGAAAGCCAAAAAAGCACTGATTAAACCGAACCATTCTTTCTTTTGTCTCTTACCATCAGCCCAATCTAGCAAAGTGGCCCCATTTTGGCCCACGGCCATACCACAAAACACAGCCTTTCCTGTTAGCTGATCAAATTGCTAACCAAAACAGTAAATGGAGATGTGCAATGCAGCCTCAGAGAAATCTGTGTGCCTGAAAGATTCCTAACCAAAGCCCATTAGTATATGCTGTAATGTGGCACTTGCATCTAATTAACCAGCAGTGCTGGATAATCTGAAGCAAGTCACCTGGTGAGATCAGCAGAGTTGGGTACCTCTAGTTCTACCCAGTTCCAAGTATTTTCTAAGCCATTTGGACAGAGTATATTACTGTAAAACATCATACACTGAGAAAATATATAGTACGTATGTATAGCCAGGAAAGACAGAAACCACCTCATGGCTACTCTATCAGTAAAGGGACTGTCAGTATCCACAAAGATAATGCTTTACTCTCTCAGGTGACTGTCTTGAGTACTTCACTGGAGTAGACACAAGTCTTATCAAGGTGATTATTTCACCTATGCAAAACAACCATTTAAATTCTGGACTATATGGTCTCAAATGTTGGCATAGAACAGTATTCAAATATGACTTTTTCAACTACTCACTAGCACCATGGAAGAAACATTTCTACCCTTGAGAATAGACTCCTCAAATATTATTCCAAAAGTAATTCTCTGTTGAAACAAACACAGCCAAGAAACTTGAAGAGTTGACTGCTCTTGCTCTACAAAATCAGCTTTGCTACTTACCTACAGTGTGCTAGCCAGTTCTTTGCAAGAGCTCCTCCACAAAGTTCATATAGTAGAATTTATTTTGCAACAATTAAAAAAAAAAAAAAAAAAAGGAAAGAATTTTGCTTGTACTGAACACAAATCTGGAGTTACCAGCTATAAAATATATAAGTATAGCAAGTTTATGAGCAACATGATGAAATAATGCATGGATAGATTCACTTCCTCTTCAGTGACAAATCATGAAACAGCAAATTCATGGCATGATATCCTGACATTGCACTGGTAATCCTTCCACCTAATGTTGCAACATAAGAATTCAAATAAAGAGAGTGTGGCTCTGGTACTTCAGCAGAACTATCAAGGGCCAATGTAGTGAAAAATACACAATCAAAACCAAGATTACGCTTTTCAAAACAGAAAATGAGAAAAGATGTAAGTAAGCTTCTACAAAAGGAGATTTGGTTTTGGTGACAACCATTACAGGAATACAATCCCAAATATGTTAATTATTATTAAGTAATGTTCTCCATTTTTAATTAAAGGAAAAAAATCCAACACCCAAACAAACAAACAAAAAACCCCCACCAAACAAAAACCAACCAACCAACCAAAACAAATAAAAAAAACCACCACCAAAAGAAATCAACCCAATTTACCCCACTTTACACCATTTCCAGATTCTAAGACCTAAAGTTAATGCATGTAGTAATTTATTGAAAGAGTTAGTGATTGTAGCCAGTGGTATTTCATGCTGAAAGCCTTACCAGGCTTGATTTTGACTGACTAGCGTGCAGCAGTACATCATCATAAATAATAAATCATAAATCATTAAAAAATTGATAAAGTTATCATTTTTACACCAATATATTTTATGTTAAGGCACAAGGCAAGCTGAATACTTGGTAATTTGAGATCTTTCAAAAAGAAGGGTTTTCTCCTCTTATAGCCAAGATGAACATTTCATAGGCACAGTGTTTCTATTTCACTGTAGCATAAAAGTTGAGTAGAGGGTGAAGCATGGCAAGTACAGAAAACTTACTATTGCTTTTGAGAGGTTTTTAAAACTTCCTGGCTCTGCGGCTGTCAGGCAGCCCCGCATTTCAACAGCCCACAAAATGGATTTTTAATTTTTAATTTAACTTTGACAGTTTCTACTGCCTTCAAAAGGGCTTTATTCTCTTTGGAAAGAGCATTTGCATGCTAGCTGCTATCTGTCTTTAGCTTTGATGCGCAACTGTAATATCTAATACCAGCACTTCAATATGTATATGAAATGCATTTGGATTCTCAATACTATAAAGTTTTTGTGTTTAGGATGAAGGTCTGGAATTCAGATCTGACATAAAACTTTGCTAGCACATATCTGTCTGGCCACTAGCACTAATACACTCTTGCAAAAGCTTCTATATAGATTAGGTGACTGTGCCTCATTTTTCAAGTGTAGCTTAAGCACACGAAAGGCAGTGTGCAAGTGATTTTAGAGGAAAGATAGGCTGCTTTGTTTTGATACTGTTCAGACATTCAGCGAAATACTGGCCTAATTATCTGAAAGGCTCAACTTACCCTAGACCTACAGATCAAAGTTTTCATCCTCTTTATAGGTGGTTTAGAAATTCAGGTCTTATTGTACTCGAAGTGAAGCATTTAACTGCGCAGTGAAATCTGCAGAAGTGCTCACTGTCCAGCTTTGTCAGTAAGTATGTGCATTTTACAGCCTGGCCCTAGGGACATTGGTAAAAATTACTTTTCTCTACATCTCATTTCTCTGTTTAGAAAATGAACATATTATTCCCTTTGCTCTCTAGCCTTTCTCAGATTATAAACTCTCCCTAGGCAGAAAATGTCTGTTCCTGTATGTCTGTGCATCACGATGGGACACAAGTCTCTCATGATGCTTACAATTTTGTACCAGAGTAGTGTTTATATTAGCTACATTATACTAGTTTATTTAATCTATTTGCTTCTAAGAAAATGCTACTTGGGCTGCCATTTACAACTCCCAAAAGTTTAAAAAAAAATACTAATAATTTCAGTAATTCCTTAAATGTCTATCACTGTCAAAAAAATACCAATTTCACTTGTATCATAACAAGTCAAACAAAACTATAGAACTGTTCACCAACGATGAAGCCTGAAATTTAAGATTTTTGTTCAGTATTCTTCTTAACATGTTTGCTGAAATAATCAGATATCCAGAGACTCTTAATCTTTAACATGTGCTTAATAGAACTTCTGACTGCTTAAAAGTCTCCTGGCTGCTGATTAGCAATGTGTCATGAAACTGAACTCCAAAAATGTTAAGCATATTTCAAGAAACTCTGTACCTGCTAAGAGTTACTATCTGGAAATTAAGTAGAGAAAACAGGCAATTAACTGGTTACAGGAAAAGAAATATGAAACTTGGGTTTGCTTACAGTAGTTAAAAGTCAGAGCATCCAGGGATATTGCAGCATGAGGATGTTGTTTAACACAGTTTATTTGTTCTTAATATTCCCATCTTATATAGCTTTTATGGATAAAACACAGAGTATTTGAAGAAACCAATCATTAAAAGACATACTCCTTTTTTCTTTCTGTATCCTAGACTGTTCTGTGAAAATGATAAACAAAAAATGTATTCCCTTTTAAGTCAAGAGGATTTTTGCCATTGATCTGAATAAATTCAAGATTTCTCTAGATTGGCTAAATGATACATTACTTTTCTCAGAATTGTGAGCTAGGATAATTTTCCTTCTAGCAGAAAGAAAACAGAATTTACTGTAGAGTAAAAACTAGTAAACCTAACTTTGTCAGAGAGATTCACTGCAGGAATTTTCAAAGAACACCAGACACTTAAAAGAGAACTTACTGCCTCCAGCATTCCCATATACTGCTGGAGACTGAAGGACAGGAAAAAGAAACTTTTCCAGGAATACACACAAGCTGCCTGTCACCCTGATACTAATCACCAACCAGCAAAACAGCAGGTCAGCCACTGCAGGACCTATTATCTTCCTGGTACTCTACAGACAATTAGCCCAAAATGTCAGGCTTAGAGATACATTTGAAAAGTGAAATAGGTCAGTTGCACGGAGAGCAAACCCTGAGACCTTCACCTTATGAACTCAGATCTTTTTAATGTATATCTTCCCAAAGTTGGATCCAATTCCAAGTGCAATACAAAACACAGAATGTGGCCAGAGTTATGCAAAATACATGTCAATATATTTTGAAGTCTGCATATATATAAAATATATTGCTATGCATCAAATGCTTCTACATGTTCAAAACTAGATATTTATTGCTCAAGTTTCTTTTCAAAACTCTTAGTCCACTTAGATTTGGTGGGTTTGTGAAATAAGATGCTACTGTGAAAAGACCTAATATTACACTTCTTTTTGTAGCGAGTGAGATGCATTTCCTCTCTACCAACTCCATTAGCACCCCATCCCACACGGACTGTAGCTTTCAGTGCAGTAGCTGTGACACACATGTTATTAAACTCCATTGCTACTGTCTCAGTGCTTTGCACAGGAGCAGGATAAATTACCTCCTGTCACATCTCCAAGCACGGCAGTATGGATAATTATTACAGTCCATGCTCGGGCCTGCTTTGCTGGGTTTCTAGAGTCCATAAGCTCATGGGAGTCCCTTGAAATCCTTTTAGTCCTACAAACTTTAAAGTCCAGTAGTAGGTGAATCATTTCCTTGTTGCCAGCTGGGAAACTCTGTCCTTTTCCAAGATGGTTCACTGTCATGATGGCATTGGAAATTTCTGTTTTCTTTCTATAGCACAGTTACATAAACCACAGATACGTGTTTGTAGCAGTTAGTTACATTGCTGCATGTGCACTAGATGCACATACACCTTCACATATGTATGTTAAACATATATTCCAAGTTGCCATGCCAGAAATACATGCTTGGATTTAGAGCTAGAATTTACAGAATAAAATGCAATGTACCTGCCTCATGAGAGAAGGACAGAAGGAAGGACGGAAGGAAGGAAGGACAGAAGGAAGGAAGGAAACATGAGAGATTAGAAATCCACAACAAGAGGCAGAACAACTTTCAGTGCCCTTCCATTACAGAACATTACTGTAGAAGCAGCTCAGACTCATGTTGGTGAGTTAGTTTTTCAATTCTGTCAGAAGTGGAGTGATAACCTTGAGTTCTCCCTACAGGGATTTCCCTCCCCCTTTCACTACTTTTGTGCCTCATTCTGTGGCTGACAATTAGAAATGCTATTATGTCTTGACCCACACGACATGTGAAATGCCAAAGCACCTGGTGTTCTGAGATGATGTTAAGTCACCTCAATAGGTTTCATCTCAAGTTCTAATGAGTGTGACAAAGTAACGATCCATGGAGAGGCTCTGTAGAGATCTGGTAGGCCAAAAAAAAGAAGAGGAGCTAGTTTTTGCAAGAAACTAGAACGCACACGAATGGAAGAAGACTGACAAGAAAATTACAAATTAAAGGGTTATGTAATTTTAGCTAAGGATTCTGCACCAAGTATGTTTCAGAGAGAACTCCTGGGGTCAGGCTGTAGATTCAACAGTGAATCTGGAGATTAGTTTACTTACACCGGCATTTAGATAGTAAATTATTTTAGCTTTACTGTAATCAGTAGCAGCTCCATTATTAAGTTGTGTATGGTGCTTCATCCCTTGGCTCTGGGAAGGTTATTTGCACTAAGACGTACTTGTGTGTGCAAAGAATTCACCAGTTAAGTTCACCATAACAGACTTACCTTTCCCTTCCTGCCACCTGCCCAGTTCCATTTTGATTTAATCTGTTATCTTTTCATCACTTAAGATGACAAGATCTTTGGGGAAGTGGCTGTCTATTTCCTATGTGTTTTACAGTACCCAGCTAACTCCCTGCTAACATCAAATACAAATACTCAGTATTGTAATGGCATTATATCCATTTATAGTTTCATTATCTACAATCTGAATTCACTGGTAATTTGGTATTTAATTGCTTTGTTCAGCATCTTTCACACAGTGTATGAAATGAAATTAAGGCATAGATTAAATTTCTTTCTTTGCAGACCAGTGGACATTCATTAGAAAACATACACCAAAGTAGCAGTAACGCAATGTAACTTTCAATGTAACTTTGTATTTAAGTAGTTAGCAATATTTAAAGTATCATGAAATGAATGGCATTAATCTGTGAAACAGATCCCACTTCAATGTTTTCATTCTATAATGCATATCAAAAAACTTCAGTTGCAAATGACATAGATTTCAATTTCAAATAAAATGGAAAATACTTCACTCATAAATTCTTTATCTTCAGCCTGTGAAAAATATCCCGGACTATGAAAGGCCATGTTCATCCTTGTTGTGCCTCAGCCACTTTGAACAAAGGTCTAATGAGTTTGTGAATAGTGTGAAAAAATCACTGATTGTCTGACTAGCTGACTGTTGGGCAGGAAAAAATCCTATTTGTCTAAGTTTGATTGAAACTTGAGTTAACTGTCAGTGCCCACACAAACGGGAAAAAAAAGGATTAAAGGTCAAAGAGATATTAACAGTAGACATGTTGTACATCTGCTTTGACAGATGATTTTCACACTTCACAGGTTTAACTGAAGATCACTTTCACAGCAGTTCTTATGAAGCTAAACCCCTTTTAAAAGAAATTATTAAAAACCAACTGATCATGAAAGCATCAAAATCTAAGCCCTCACAAAACTATGCAAAATGTTAATAGTAATGATAAACAAAGATCAAGTAGAGCACTTACACAGAAATTGTCAAAATAATTAGATGTCTATACTTCAAAATCCAAGCAATCTGTTCGTACAGTGCTAAGAGCCTTAGTCATCTCTTTATTTCACTAACTCTGTGAATCATTAAGCATACACCAAACTCATCTTTATCTGTGATCATGGAAGTATGATATCATTTTATAGGCTGTTAAATTTGTAAGGATGAAGCTGAGAGAATCACCCTACCCTCTTTCTGCTTGCAAAATGACTACAACAAGATACCTTCCAAAAGTGATGACTTAAAGTTATCCAGCACATGCGAGCCAATGTATGACACTGTTTCAGTCTGGATCAATGCCATATAATTCAGTACAGAGCCATTGAGCTACCACAGTCAAATAAGTCAAGGTATTTATTTTCTGTTGTTTGATGTGATAAAGGGCTTAGTGTCAGAGCTGTTCAAAGAAATGTTACAAATTCAGAAGTGTAAGTTCAGATCCTGATCCTGAGTTGTGTGCCTAAGACCACACTCAGAGTAGTAGTAAAAGGGTGCTTAGCTGTTTGAGCTGGGAAGTGAAAGGCACCAGGCACGGTAGCATGCTACAAGTTACAGACGTGCCCAGCTTGATGTGCCATCACTGTGCTGTGAAAAGACAAGTGAAATTCTAAAAAAACAAGATGAGATTTTGGAATCTCTTCCCTAGTATATTAAGAAATGGCAAATATTTATTTTTCTGCAAGAATATTTGTAACCCTTCTGTAAGTGCCACAAACAGGGTGCAATAATATTTACTAATTTGCATCCACATTTGGTTTTTCATGTCATACTTACATAAATATTTTTAATGAATGGAAGTTCCTAAGGGGAATATTATAAAAATAAAGGAAAAAGTAAAACAAATATTATTAAAATCTTGTGTGACTTACTTGTCACTGTGCTACAACTCAGAGTTGTACTTCATAGCATATTGCATTAGGCTTGATGACCAAGCCTGTTACTCCACTTTCCAAGCTAGAAAATAGAGTTAATGCAACAGTGATGAAACTAATTGCTAGGAAAACTAATCATCTTCTCTTTTGATGATTAAAGAATTCTTGTTAGAGGTTTTAATATTTCTGCTTAGTCACAAAAATAGTTGAAGTGGGGAATTAGTTACTGATAACTGTTTTGGTTTTTTTCTCCTAGATAGATTTGATGCAACATCTTGATGCTTACCTACAAAGTAAAACAGAACGAGAACAAGTGTAAGCACTGCTCCAGAGCAAGATGGAGGCACAGAGGTGGGGAGCTCTGAATGAGGTTCATTATAAAATCAAATTCACTTCAGAGTTTCTTTCCAGTTGCAGTAAAGGCAAGATTTGTATTAGTATATCATTGTTGACTGCAGCACTGGGACTCCTGAATAAATGCCTTGAACTTTACAGTAAATGCAACTTTGATAGAAAAAGGATTTCTGAGCAGCAACCAGAGGGCTCCAGATTACAAATAGATTATTCCAGTAAGAACCACTTAAAATTCAGTTGTCATCAGGACTTTTTATCTAAAGCATATTTCTTCATGGGGCCTAAGGTTAGGCAAAATTTATGAGGTATTTAGTAACACAGAGGAAATATCACAGCTCAAAATTCACAGTCTTAACTACTGTAGACTCGCACTTCAACATCATTTTCCTGAGCTATAGTTTTCATAATTTCAGTTTGGTTTTTTTGGTTTTTTTTTTTTTTCAATTTGATCGAAATTCATGAGTATTGCCAAAGGTCATGCTAATGTCCAGAGGAACTATGTAAAAATGGGAGGTGCATTTCTCTCTCAACTGTACTCATTCAAGCTCAGCGAGTGTGAGTCCAAGTTAGTGTGCTATAAATCACCACCCCACACAACGAAGCTGCCTAGGGCCAGCTCAGCAAACCTTATACCTAAGCTGAAATCATAGCTTAGATCTTTTAGTAAAATACCTTGTTTTATAATAGGGTTTATTTACTTAGCACTATTCATTCAGAAGCACTCCAGTGTCCTAAAAATAACTCAGTATATTGTATACATTTCTCAATAGACCTTGAATGAATTTAAACACACATCATAAGAAAAGGAGGATAGCTCCAAGCTCAATTGGGCAAGAGAAAGACTCCCTAATTTGTCTGAAGCTAGCATGGAGTATCTGGAAGCATTTGTTGAGAGAGGTTTAAAAATCACCCATGAGAAAATAATTTTGAAATAATCTGTTTCACAGGATAGAAGCTGATGTAGCCTAGGTGCATTACTGAGCCATCAGAAAGTACTGAATGTGCTGCAGTGGCAGCCTCTAATTAATCCACTGAGTACCATTAGTCCAGCTGCCTATGTGTGTGTATTGCTTGCATAACAAATGCTCTGGAAAGAGCACCTTGCATTTGAGCATAATGATGTGACTGCATGAGATACCCAGTATCATTTTAATAGGGCATGTTTATATTTGAAAGCCAATATATATGCTATTAAGGGGGCATATAATTTACACATTAGCTTTCTGGAGGACAATTTTCCACATTTAATTGAAAGTCCTTTATACTTCCATTAATTTTTGTTGTGAACATTCCCACTCATAAATCCTATTGTCTGGAATATTATAGTAAGCAAAGGCAAAAAGCACCAACATGGCTAAAATAAATTCACCTCAACATTCAAACAGTTGCAGTATGCATTTGTTTGACATTTACTCACCTGCATGTGTGATTTCTGAAGCGTGTCAAAGTTCTTTATTGTGAAGTCACTATACTTCATTGTTTAAATCACAAGTTTTAATTACTTCCCTCATTAAAGCTATGTTTTAATATAACCAGTCAAAGTATGTCCCTGGTCAAAGCTGTATCAGTAACACCTGTGTGCTATGTTTGAATTATCTGTAAGCATATTAGGCATTATGTTATGTGGTATTTGTAATAAAATATTACACACACAGATGAAAGTAGCAACAGTTTTAGCCCCATCAATGAAGCCTCAAAGGAGCGCTTATGGCATAACTACATGGTCTCGATCAGATGTAATACTTTGGACTAAAAGACCAAAAAAAAAGACCACAATGTACTCCAAGTATTAATTCTCAAGTCTATTGCTGTAAGCTTTGGTTGTATCCAGAAAATCATTCCTGAAGCAGAAGTAAAGGGTCACAAGTATGATCCATCAAGGAGTCCTTGTTTGGATGCAAAAATACATTTCATCCTTCAATTTCATTTAAAATTATTCCCTTGTAAACCCATCTTAAGAGGGAGATTCAGGATGTCAGATACTTGTTGCTTCTACAAATCAGTTTTACAAGTGAAGAAAATTAAATGTTTCAAAAGTAAGTTACAAGAAGAAGGAATGTTTGACATTTACAGGAGACCAGATCCTTTTATCATTTACACTTGTGTCAGGATGTCTTAATTCTGAAGAAGCCCAAAGAGAAACTAAAAATAACACACTAATTGTCAGTATAAAAATATAACCCTCTTGTCCTAGGACACCATTGTGACTCCACATCATTTGCAGGATTTTGTAGCTGGATGAATTTAATTGTACATAATGACTCTTGACAGAAGAAAGCATTTTGACTTACTGCCTTGGTCTTCAGGAAGCTTAACTCCAATAATTTATTTTTCAACAATCAGGTTACGAACTTTCCTCTGTAAAATGAATGGATGTTTTTGTTTGCATTGGTTTGGTCTCCAGAGCTAAATAATCAGTTTCGTGTACCCCTGTGGATAAAATCAAAGTCCTCTCTAGTCAACAAGAGGGCAATTAGGGCTTTGAGCATACAGATAAACTTATTATAGCAGACATGGAATCAGTTCCCAGTAACAGTTGCAGAATCTGCTCATGCACTTATAACACTTGATAGGTGTTCATCTAATCTGCTGACAGGGACTGAAGCCAAATGTAGATCAGACATTTTCTTATTATTTAAAACTTTAAGTACATATTTGTAATCTAATTACTATCTACTTAATGGCACTGGGACAGCCTATTAGTCTATGAAAAATGTGTCTCTACAGAAGAAAATCTTGCAGTTTTTCTTTAAAAAAATTAAAGAAATTAAATTGTTCAATCACCAAACATGGCTGATCTCCAAAGGTCAGTAAGGATCCTGGTTCTGCCCCTGGCTCTGTACGTTAATAATGTGCTCCTGCAGCTCTGTCCCGAGAAGGCTGCTCAACAGTTATCCTTCTGCAGAATTGCTCTGATAGCTTCCAAAACCATTTACATTTTTACGCATTTAATAAAAGTATTTTATAAAATATCTGAGTGGACACAGAGAAAAAAAAAATGCACAAGAAAACTCTCCTTGACAGCAGCTTTCTTTCAAAAACTGAAGAACGTCTACAGTTGTAATTCCACGTGGAGTTACAGAAAGCTAGTGAGACACATCAGACTGTATATTAAAAGTACCCACAGTGTGAAGAAATTCCAAACAGGAAAAGTACAAAAAAATGTGGGAATTAACTTCTAGCATACAAGCACACCTTAGAAAGCAGTCAAATAATATCTGCTTTTGAATGGTCAAATGGTAGGAATTCACAGAAAGTCAGCAGGTAATTCAGTTACCTGGAGAAGTAATAAAGACGGGTACGAGCTATCCTGAAGGAGAACTGGGAGGTGACTCAACTACACTTCTCTGATATTAGTTTTTCATTCTCTAACTGCAGGAAATATTGTAAAAACTATGTTGTCCAGATTACTGACCTCACAAAAAAGAACCTCCATGTAGTAGCAGTGAGAAAGCTGCAAAGGTCAAATAAGTGTATTAAGTAGAATATTCCCTAATCCCCATAAATTTTCTAGCTGTTTGGGCTGTGCAGGGTAGCTTGTTACACATGCCCTGTATAGACACTGTATGACTAAACAGTATCTGTTTTAACATCCCCCTTTTTAAGCTAAATTCCCCCAACTATAAGCACTCAGTCACTTCTATATTGTACTGATACAAATCAAGTTTTACAGGTCTTACTTTCCTCTTCCAAATACGCCTCTGAGATACCTTCCTAGCTTTTAAATGGTGCTTTTTTCACCGTACACATATTAGCATATTATGAAAGAAATAATTAGCATATCAAATGCTGGAGATCAATTAGCTGCCAACATACCAGTCTAGACACAAGCGCTGACACTTGTAATAAAATCAAAGCCAAGCCAGCCAAATGCTGCTGCTAACTCGGTATGGCTTCTCAGAACGGAAGCAGTAAATGTTCATTCATTACCCTCTGCACCAACAGTGCAGAAGCAGACTATCATCTGCTTCCATTTACTGCTATTGTTGAGCCAAATCCTAAATGAGTTCACAGATTCAGTGACTATTCTTTTATGGTCTACGTCTATCAGCTGCGTGGTTTTATTCTACCATTGCCACTTGGTTCCAGTAACTCCAGCGCTTACTCTTCAGCTCTCTTCAGATATGGCTCAGGAGTTATCTCCAGACCCCCCCCATGCTGGAAAACAGAAAGCTCCTGTAAAGAGCAAGGGACGCACTGCTGGTGCACAATACAGTTCAGCTGCAGAAGTTCTGTTGTGTCAAGACTCTCTGAGTCTGAAGCGAATTTAACTCATGATGATGAAACAGGAGCAGAACATTGCACTGCACAAAGTAGAGATCAAATACATTTGCCCTCAAAAGAAGCATAAGAAATTGTGAGAGCTGCAATGCCTTGGTGATCTGAGAATGAACAGCCTGAGGCAATGTGTGTCCAGAGAGCAGCAAATACAGCAAAACAGCAGCTCAGCACCTCCTTCTGCAGTCTAAGTATGACCAATTTCTCATGAGAATTTCCTATATGTAAAAAAGAGAGAAGGAAGCCTCTTTCTTTTAAAGGAAACTTAGTAAGATCAGAGGATCAAATCTCTCCTCTGAACTCACCATAGTTGTGTATCAAATACCTTCTGACAGCTAAGATTCTTTGTTCATCACTGAAGTTTTGCCTTCTTTGAAAAACTTCTTGCACTTTTGCCTTAATCTCACTTCCAGTGATACAGATGGTTCAAACAACTCATTGACTTCCATAGGACAATGATCTTTAATATGCCATTATCAAATTTCTATCTGCAGATAGTATTTAATATGGAGTCACATTACATGCTCATGCATTCAGGAAATGAAGGCGACTGTCTCTGACTGGAATTTCATCCATGTGTTAAAGCAGAGACAATTTGGGAAAGAAACTGCAGGTAGTAGCTTAGCCATAGATTTATTCACGTTATAAAAGGAAAACCATGCAAAAGCTAAAGCTTGGCGCGTGACTTGGTTGCCTTGTGACTCCCACAAAATATTCTCCAACACACAGCATTTTTCTCTTCCTCTTTTTCAGTTTATCCAAAGAATAATCAGCACTTCATCACAGAAACATATCATTGGTTTCATACACTTTGTTCTGAACGATATCTCAACAGGATGCTGACAGACAATAAATACTAGTTTCAAGTCCTCAAGGGAAACTTCTTTCTGAGAAGATTAGTCATACAAATGGACTACTTTAGGAAAATAATTCTGTTTTCACCCTTTATTAAAATGTGCAATGCCCATGTTTTTATTTTACATGCTGCAGAGCCACCATACCATCTTATCTGAGTGCCCTGAATATATGTATAACCACTATCATGCATTGATACCACTACTATGAAATATAAAGATGAGTTACTTCCAACTTGAGTTGGAAGATGAGTTACTTGACCAGCTCTCAAATCTATGCAAAAGAAGTATACTACAACAGTTGCTGTTGGCAGTTTTCTGATAGGCATCACCTTTTTCCCTATTAGAAAAGTCACTGTCTCCTAAGTGATAGCTGGAACCTTATAAAGATAACACACTGTGATTTTCAAAGGCATTTATGAATGACAGTTAGTTTATACTGTCGTCCTGTGACTAAGATACACTAACGTGAACCTTACATATTAAGGAAGTCAAACTGGAGGGGATAAAGGACTCCTGACAGAACAGAAGCCAATGCCACAAGTCTTCAATTACTTGTATGGTTAGAAAAGTTGGGGGTGTGGGGTGAGAGAAGGGATGCATTTTGATTTCACTTACTATTGTCATTAGTATTGATTTAATGCAACGATCATAAGACAGGTAAGATAAATTCACAGACATTATCCTAGTAAGAAAATACACAAATATACTAATAATTTAGACATTTTGAACAAAATCACCCATTACTTGTTAAGAACTGAGAAACTCCTAAACATCTGCACTGAGTTTATACAAAATACTACAAACTGCTAAGAATTCCCTGAATATTCATTTCATTTGTTTGTGTTTAATTTGCAGCATATGAAGTTTTATGTTAGCAATTATATAAAATCAACAGTTATGAACACAGATAAAGACCTTCACAGAGTCTAGCAGAAAGCTAGACATTATCTAACAATGTAATCCATTTAAAAGAAAAAAACAAACAGCCAAAACCAACCAAAACTGGCATAATTTCAAAAACATAAAGCACTCTGTACAGCTGGAAGAAGCATTTATTATTTATACTCTGGAGGCTTTTCATTCACATCTACCAACATGTTTACCATTCAGAATGAAGATGAATTAGCAAGGCAGCAACCAAAGAGGACTTTTTTTTTTTTTCCTCCAACAGACTTCAAATCCAGTATCACTCAGGCTAGCCATTCACACTCTTCCTCTCTAGTGCCTGAAAGGGATGTGAGAGGCTTATTAAGATATGCTTGGATCAAAGTGGTAGATCCTGTATCACACTGTAATTTCTGGATTTGGATATATATCTGAGGTTAAACTCTAGAACTACATTTAAGCTTGCCAAGTCAGGTTGGTCTCATGAATAATGTGTTGCCTTCTACAACAGAGAAGCCACCATAAAGCCTTTTATTTCTATCCATTTAAGTGCTGGTCCAACACACAGAGCGTGGATTTTTCACACAAAAACCTGTCTGGGGCTTTTGGCTGTGGACACATGGCAAGGGACTGTTCAGAGCACCATTCTGTTTGAGTCAACAGTATAAAAAGTTATCAGACTTGCAGAAAATCACACAGTTGTTTATAAATCTGCAGGTGTAATTTGGATTATGTTATACTTTTATCAGACACAGAAATAAAGTACATGCTGTGTAACTATGGATGTACTTAGATTCACAGAAAATAACATTTCAACAATTTGTTGAGAACCATCCAGCTAGCTGTCACTGGAGATAATGGCTGCTGAAAAGCACTTGCCATCTAAACAAGCTAGTCTTCATTGTATTTCACACTGTAAAAATACAAATTCTCCTGTAGCCCTTAAGACAGTACTGGAACAACCCAACTTCTTTTATAGAACTTTAAACCATTTGGAAAAATTTCTGAATATACATCTCAAGCCACAACCAAAACAGCCCGGCCACAGCTGCCTTCCAACCAGTGATGAGCCCATTTCCCTGGCACTTCACTTTTGACCCTAAAGCTCCCCGAACATTTAGAGCTTCTCTGTGCATACCTTGTATTACCCAGCCTGAGCAGTTCTAAAATCTAGTTTGTTGAGGGGTCTAATCTCAGGGTATGTTCAAGACATCCCGTGACCAGTATAATACAGAGTTTGTAAGTTGTTCTTCCAAGATATAGGTGCTTATGTTGACGTGTGTATTTTAATAATAACACAAAGATCAGAAAACTCTTCCGAGTAGTAGAAGACCTAGATACAAACTTCCTCATTAGCCTGAAAGGCTACAAACCAGATCCCTTACTATCCCAGGAAAAGCTCCCAGGCTGTGACTCTTCTGGCGAGCTGGCAGCCTCCCCCTTTCCTGTACAGCAATTGCTCTACTGCGCAGAAAGGATGCAAGATTCACAGATGAAAGTGAAAAAGCAAACACAATGCTATTACTCATATAAATTATTGAATAGAGATCTAAAACTATTTTACCATTAGCTATTTATTATTCACAGCCAAACTATGTGCCAGTTAGTATCAGCTGGAAGAACAAAGCAACTATCTCAGAACTAATAATGCTGCCAGAGCCAATACTCATTCCCAGCTTCAGCTAACACTATATGATCAAATTCCTGTCAATAGCTACTAATGAAGAGATCCTACTAATGGTGTTGAAGCTTCTAACTTGACAGCAATCTGCCTCCACAAAACCAAAATGCATACACAAAACATGCTGAGTGGGTATGAGAAAGTATCTGTTTACTGATTATTACTGAATAAATTAAAAAAAAAGTAATTGCCCTGTCATGTTCTAGGTTTTGATGTACTTCAGCAAAAAATTTGCAACCTTCAGGCAGTGGAAAAAAACCCCAACACTTAATAAGGTATGGTTTCCCTGAATCTAATAAACACAATCCCAGAGCATCCCTTAAAAAAGTCAGAGCCTGTACTTTACAGATATCTATGCTCCTGGCAAAATACCAAATTATACTTAGCTGGAAAGCAAAATCTACACTGGGCATCAGGGACTAACTTAAAGATGTAACTGAAATACTTTAAAAAAAAAAAAAAAAAAAAAAGACAAGATGGGTTATAAAGAGAGAAAACTCTGTGTTTGGCTTCATTAGTGCTCAGAAACAATTACCCCTCCAGCACATGAACAGTGGATTAAAAAGACTGCCTCCAAATACAATATGCTCTCAGGTGTCTGTAGCTCACATTGTCTAAAAGGGCTCAAGGCGCAGGAAGAGGGAGCTCCTTCCCCAGTCATTACTACCTCACTGACACATGCAAGGAGTAAATAGCCCAGGGGAAGAGAGTTGGTGACCTCGATCCTGCCAGAAGCACACGGTTACCAGCAGACATACTACTATGAAGGAGTAGCCTGTAACACTGACTAGGCCCAGGGCAGATTAGTTTGTGCTGCAGAAAACAGGGAGCTAGCAAAGAACTTAAACTGTCAGAGACAAATTTGTATTTGCAGCCTGCTTCTGGCATAGCAAATCTCTGCATAGCACCATGCCTCAGAGCTGGCCAGGCCGGCTGCTACTTGGAATGGTGTCACTTGGTGCACTGATCATACTCCCCTCTCTGCACATGGACTTCCCTCCTCACAGGCTACATCAGTGCATATACAAACACAGAGTTTCATTCACTAGGACAGAAAAGCTCACCCAAACAGATGTGATGTCCTTCAGATAAAAACAGTTCAGTCCAGTTAACTGAAAAAAAAAGAGGCTCATTGTGGTTCTGTTCAGAATCCACACTGTATCGGGGTAACATTAACATCAGGGCTCTATGTACTTAATCCAAGCTAACAGTGAACTGCCACTGAAATGGTGGTCCTGTGCTGCCCATGCCCCATCATCCCCCAGATGCTGTCCAGTCACCTGTAAGGGATGCAAGACCAAGGCCAATGCACAGTTAAAGATGGAAAATGGGAGAGAATGGTTTGGGAGCAGCTTGAAGTTACATCACATTAAATGCAACACTCAACTGAGCTCCTAAAACCCTGGTGAACCCTTGGAAGTACTTTACAGACTTTTTAGCATTTGCTTTATTTGTACATAATAATAAAACACCCAAGTCATTTAAAAATTATAATTTTAATAGATGTAACTTCCTTCCAGACTGCTTATAAATACTGGCCTTAAAACCAGAAGGATCAACCCAGTAAAAATCACACAGAATATGACTTGTGATCTCACAAACTGAGCAGGACCATCCTTGAAAAGATCACAGATCTGTAGAAAACAACAGAAGAAAAAAAAAAATCACAGGGCTGTAAGAACAGGCTGTGTCAACGAAGTAGTGTTCTTCCCTCTGTCAAATCCATGCCAATCACTGGCTAGAACAGTTATCGTTCAACCTGCACATCGAGTTCAAATCACTATAAATACCACAGGACCTTTTACTGGGCCAGAAACTAGCAAAATGTGTTATGCTCACGATCTCAATGCAGTTCTTCAGTGAGTTGTTAAGGGAAGGCACATGGACATACAGTGGGTGAAGACAGGCTTCTTTTAGTGATAAATAAAC